>SNQJ01S0111981.1:0-20033 GCA_010110895.2 Picea sitchensis | reverse complement strand
GGACATGCACTGAAAAAACGATCAAGAGCAACCTGCTCTGATACCACTGATCCGGATTATTTTCGACACGAAATGAGAGCGGAGATATAATAAAGAAATGCACGTAGATATTGCATATATTCAATAATATAACAGAAATGTATCAGAGATGCAACCATAAACACAGATATACAGTAATACACGATTTCTATTAATCAGAGAAATGTACAGAGACTGTAAAAATAGAGAGTAAAAGACTCGCTAGAATGGTAGCAGCTTATCTCTGAGAAGAGATGTGATGGCTACTCACATTCGGAAGAAGATGATTACAATGAGGCTCTGAAGGCCCTTTTACAATAAACGAGAATGCCAAAATTCCTAAACATCCAAAAACCTAACCCTAGGAGATGAAGCGCCAAAAGTCATGTAGGCCCCGTTTGGGTAAGTTAGTACATCAACTTCCCGGGGCCGTAACTTTTGCATACGATCTCCGTTTTAGGTGTATGATAGCTCGTTGGAAAGGTATCGTCGAGGAGATTCATTTTGGGGGATTAATCATGCCTTCAAGTATAATTGAGAACCTCGATATCGAAAAACCTTCATTTAGGCCCTCAAAATGGCCCGAGAAGTTAAAACCTACTAAAAATAGTAAATTGCCAAAATTGCCAGAAAGTTGTTTTGAGCCAGTTGGAAAAGGTGTGTGGCCACCGATATCCACCTGGATCAGAACCTTAGAGATTACAATAGGAAAATGAATGAACACCTAACCCAGAGTGGTAGCTATAGGAAACTTAATCGCAATCTCATTAAGAAGATTATAAGGCAAGTAAAGAAAGCCATCAACAGTTCCAACCTAAACGAGAGAACCAAAAGATGATTAACCCCCAACAACAAGATCACCCCAAGGATCTACCGTCTACTGGAAATTCACAAAGAAGACATACCTCTTAGACCAATAGTGAATACCATATGTTCACCAACCTATGAGCTCGCTAAACACATAGCCAATATCCTTAGACCCTTAGTAGGCCACACTGACTCTTTCATTAAAGACTCCAATGAATTTATTAATATCATTAAAAATGAAAAGGTAAGGCCTCAATACACCCTCATTAGCTTTGATGTAGTCTCCCTTTTCACTAAAATCCCCTTAGATGAAGCTATCCAAATTGTCAAAGAAGTCAGCGATCCTGAAACAACTAACCTAGTCGAGGTCTACTTGCGCTCCACTTTCTTTAGTTACAAAGGAGAATTCTATGAACAAACCAGTGGCATAGCAATGGGCTCCCCACTGTCCCCCGTTGTTGCCAACCTTTCATGGAAAATTTTGAAAAGAAATCCCTGGACTCCTTTCCCCTAAAACCATTAAGGTGGAAAATATATGTTGATGACACCAATGTTCTATGGCCCCACTGGGAACTAGAATCTCGGAATTTTTTTCAACACCTAAACAACATATCCGAAGATATAAAATTCACAATGGAACTCGAAGGGAATGATAACATCCCCTTTCTAGACATTCTTATCTAAACGAAAAGTAATGGAGATCTAGGACATGCGGTTTATAGAAAGAAGACCGACACTGAGAACTATCTCCATGCAAACTCCCATCACCACCCCAACCAGAAACTAGGTGTCCTAAAAACCTTAGCTACTAGAGCCATAAGAATCTCCAATGAAGCACACCCAGGTAAAGAAACATATCACCTCACCGAGACTTTTAAGAACATGGGTTATAAACACAAAGACACTGAGAATGCAATAAACGGAGCCCTAGAAAAAACCCGTCATAATCCCAACATCCCCAAAGACCAGAACCGTAATATAGGTGCCTACCTTCCTTACATCCAAGGAGTGACCGATAGGATCGCTAGAATCCTCAGCAAAAAAGAGATTAAAACTTCCTTCAAACCACTTGAAACCATCAAACATAGTATGAGATCCATCAAAGACAAACTTGACCCTCACAATGGAAAAGGAATCTACAAAATAGAGTGCTCATGCAGAAAATGCTACATCGGTGAAATTGGTTGCTCCTTCCATATTATGATAAAAGAGCATGGAGCTGAAATTAAGAATGAACGCATCTACACTTCTGCACTAGTTGAACACTCCCTTAAAACAAGACACCATGTTCGCCTAGAAGACACCAAAATCCTCGCCAAAGAAAATCACCTCTTTAAACTGTGTATTAGAGAAGCTATTGAAATCCGAAAACATCCTAGTAACCTAAACAAAGATAGTGGGTTAGAACTAAGCGAAAATTGGTTCCCTTTGATCCATAAAAACAACAATAATCATTGATAATTATACTATCTAAATACTATTAATTAATTTATTCATTAATAACCCCTCCTAATTATAAATCACACCCTAATAAAAACACTTATTAAATAAACAATCCTATCAAAGAATATTAAACTCATATTTATAATATTAATATTAATATTGACCTAATTTAAAGATAACTTAATAAGACTCTTTAAATAACTTAATACCTAGAACATAATTGATTAAATTTAAAAATTCATAACCTTGAATTAATTAATATTTAGAATATACCCCTTAATAACATAATGGTAAACCCAAAAAAACTTAATAATCTACATAATAACCAATAATTAAACCCTACTACTATTTCATTAATATAATACCAAGAACATAGTTAATTAATATTAAGATAAAAAACATTAAATTAATAATAGTTTAGAATAAACCTTAAGACTTAAATAACCAAAATAAGAAACCCTAATAAACTTTAAAAGAATTAATCTAATTAAATAATTTTACTAAAAACTTAGCCGACACCTAGGTTTCCCCATATTTGCAGTATTTAATACCAGCTCTTCCTTTCATTTTAACCAAGGCTCATTGTTCTAAAGATGGATCCTGATTTGGATCTGAAACGTCGATAGTCTATTGACAAAACTATGGCTAATCTGATCAACACTGAAAATCCCAACCACATAAATCTCATTAATCAGATCATTTCCCTGTATGGTAGCGAGACTCTTGACGAAATTCACATTTAAGAAATCCTCAGTGTTAAGATAAAGAGAAGAGTGGCAGATCTGGAATTTCTCAAGAAATGTAGGGACAGAAACGTGCTACCCAAATTCGCGCAGATCCAACATAGAACCAAGAAAAAATGGAACATCGCGGCCTTCTCCAGGTTAGGGTTATCCATTGTTAGAGGCGAAATTAGGAAGAACAAGAGTATTCTGGAACACCTATCCAAAAACACGCAAAAACTCCACCTGAAACTAGCGCAGGTCGTGAGACCCGAATTATGGAAAATAGTAGACACCATTACAGCCATGAAAGCGGATTGTGCTTACGTGTAAGCTCAGAACAGACATTCCTCCAAGCTGAAACGACTACTCAACAACAAAAAAGATATGCGTGACACCAACGCAAAGAATGTGGTAAACCTCTATGTGCGCATGTTGAACAAAACCGAGCTGAAAGTATTGGAAAGAGGATTAAAAATCCAAAAACATCTTAGTAACCTACAAAGATAATGGGTTAGAACTAAACAAAAACCGGTTCCCTTTGATCCATAGAGACAACAATAATCATTGATAATTATACAATCTAAATACTATTAATTAATTTATTCATTAATAACCCCTCCTAATTATAAATCACACCCTAATAAAAACACTTATTAAATAAACAATCTTATTAAATAATATTAAACTCATATTTATAATATTAATATTAATATTGACCTAATTTAAAGATAACTTAATAAAACTCTTTAAATAACTTAATACCTAGAACATAATTGATTAAATTTAAAAATTCATAACCTTGAATTAATTAATATTTAGATATGCCCCTGAATAACATAATGTTAAACCCAAAAAACTTAATAATCTACATAATAACCAATAATTAAACCCTACTATTTCATTAATATAATACCTAGAACATAGTTAATTAATATTAAGATAAAACATTAAATTAATAAAAGATTAGAATAAACCTTAAAACTTAAATAACCAAAATAAGAAACCCTAATAAACTTTAAAAGAACTAATCTTATTCAATAATTTTACTAAAAACTTAGTCGACACTTAGGTTTCCCCACACTTCCAGTATTTAATACCAACTCTTCCTTTCATTTGAACCAAGGCTCATTGTCTTGAAGATGGATCCTGATTTGGATCTAAAACGTCAACAGTCTATTGAAAAAAATGTGGCTAATCCGATCAACACTGAAAATCCCAACGACATAAATCTCATTAATCAGTTCATTTCCATGTATGGTAGGGAGACTCTCGACAAAATTTGTGTTTTAGAAAAGCTCGGGGTTAAAATAAAGGGAAGAGTGGCAGATCTGGAATTTCTAAAGAAATGTAGGGACGAAAACGTGCTACACAAATTCGCGCAGATCCAACATAGAACCAAGAACAAATGGAACAATGCGACCTTCTCCGGGTTAGGGTTATCCATTATTAGAGGTGAAATTAGGAAGAACATGTGTATTCTGGAACACCTATCCAAAAACGCACTAAAAATCCCCCTGAAACTAGCGCAGGTCGTGACACCCGAATTATGGAAGATAGTAGAGGTCATTGCAGCCATGAAAGCGGACTGTGCTTACGTGCAAGCTCAGAACATACATTCCTCCAAGATGGAATGGCTACTGAACAACAAAAAAGATAGTCGTGACACCAACGCAAAGAATGCGGTAAACCTCTCTGCGCACACGTTGAACAAAACCGAGTTGGGTGTATTGGAAAGAGGATTAAATTTCGTTGTATCCCCATCCTCCATCCCTACTGATAACATTATTTATTGCATACATGATGGCATACAAAACCTCAGTGGTGAAGACAAAGAGTTAATACGACAAGATTGCTCAGTCGTCCTACGCAAAGCCAGACCTCCGGATGGCATACAAAACCTAAGTGGTGAAGACAAAGAGTTAATACGACAAGATTGCTCAGTCGTCCTACGCAAAGCCAGACCTCCGAGAAGCATTATGAGTAATGAGGAACGAACAGCCTTAAAGAACCTAAGTAATGATGAAAACTTGGTGATTCTCGAGGCAGACAAAGGAGGCGCTACTATTCTTATGAACCTTAGAGATTACAATAGGAAAATGAATGAACACCTAACCCAGAGTGGTAGCTATAGGAAACTTAATCGCAATCTCATTAAGAAGATTACAAGGCAAGTAAAGAAAGCCATCAACAGTTCCAACCTAAACAAAAGAACCAAAAAATGATTAACCCCCAACAATGAGATCACCCCAAGGATCTACCGTCTACCAGAAATTCACAAAGAAGACATCCCTCTTAGACCAATAATGAATACCATAGGTTCACCAACCTATGAGCTCGCTAAACACGTAGCCAATATCCTTAGACCCTTAGTAGGCCACACTGACTCTTTCATTAAAGACTCCGATGAATTTATTAATATCATTAAAAATGCAAAGGTAAGGCCTCAAGACACCCTCATTAGCTTTGATGTAGTCTCCTTTTTCACTAAAATCCCCTTAGATGAAGCTATCCAAATTGTCAAAGAAGTCATCGATCCTGAAACAACTAACCTAGCCGAGGTTTACTTGCGCTCCACTTTATTTAGTTACCAGGGAGAATTCTATGAACAAACCAGGGGCGTCGCAATGGGCTCCCCACTGTCCCCCATTGTTGCCAACCTTTTTATGGAAAATTTTGAAAAGAAATCCCTGGACTCCTTTCCCCTAAAACCATTAAGGTGGAAAATATATGTTGATGACACCAATGTTCTATGGCCCCATGGGAAACTAGAATCTCATAATTTTTTTCAACACCTAAACAACATATCCGAAAATATAAAATTCACAATGGAACTTGAAGGGAATGATAACATCCCCTTTCTAGACATTCTTATCTAAACGAAAAGTAATGGGGATCCAGGACATGCGGTTTATAGAAAGAAGACCCACACTGAGAACTATCTCCACGCAAACTCCTATCACCACCCCAACCCGAAACTACGTGTCCTAAAAACCTTAGCTACTAGAGCCATAAGAATCTCTGATGAAGCACACCCAAGTAAAGAAACATATCACCTCACCGAGACTTTTAAGAACATGGGTTATAAACACGAAGACATTGAGAATGCAATAAACAGAGACCTAGAAAAAACCTGTCATAATCCCAACATCCCCAAAGACCAGAACCGTAATAGAGGTCCCTACCTTCCTTACATCCAAGGAGTGACCGATAGGATCGCTAGAATTCTCAGCAAAAAAGAGATTAAAACTTCCTTCAAACCACTTGAAACCATCAAACATAGTATGAGATCCATCAAAGACAAACTTGACCCTCACAATGGAAAAGGAATCTACAAAATAGAGTGCTCATGCGGAAAATGCTACATCGGTGAAACTGGTCGCTCCTTCCATATTAGGATAAAAGAGCATGGAGCTGAAATTAAGAATGAACGCATCTGCACTTCTACACTAGTTGAACACTCCCTTAAAACAAGACACCATGTTCGCCTAGAAGACACCAAAATCCTCGCCAAATAAAATCACCTCTTTAAACTGCGTATTAGAGAAGCTATTGAAATCCGAAAACATCCTAGTAACCTAAACAAAGATAATGGGTTAGAACTAAGCGAAAACCGGTTCTCTTTGATCCATAGAAACAACAATAATCATTGATAATTATACTATCTAAATACTATTAATTAATTTATTCATTAATAACCCCTCCTAATTATAAATCACACCCTAATAAAAACACTTATTAAATAAACAATCCTATTAAAGAATATTAAACTCATATTTATAATATTAACATTAATATTGACCTAATTTAAAGATAACTTAATAAGACTCTTTAAATAACTTAATACCTAGAACATAATTGATTAAATTTAAAAATTCATAACCATGAATTAATTAATATTTAGAATATACCCCTTAATAACATAATGGTAAACCCAAAAAACTTAATAATCTACATAATAACCAATAATTAAACCCTACTACTATTTCATTAATATAATACCAAGAACATAGTTAATTCATATTAAGATAAAAAACATTAAATTAATAATAGTTTAGAATCAACCTTAAAACTTAAATAACCAAAATAAGAAACCCTAATAAACTTTAAAAGAATTAATTTTATTAAATAACTTTACTAAAAACTTAGTCGACACCTAGGTTTCCCCATATTTGTGGTATTTAATACCAGCTCTTCCTTTCATTTTAACCTAGGCTCATTGTTCTGAAGATGGATCCTGATTTGGATCTGAAACGTCGATAGTCTATTGACAAAACTATGGCTAATCTGATCAACACTGAAAATCCCAACCAAAGAAATCTCATTAATCAGATCATTTCCCTGTACGGTAGCGAGACTCTTGACGAAATTTGCGTTTTAGAAAGCCTCAGTGTTAAGATAAAGAGAAGAGTGGCAGATCTGGAATTTCTCAAGAAATGTAGGGACATAAACGTGCTACCCAAATTTGCGCAGATCCAACATAGAACCAAGAAAAAATGGAACAGCGCGGCCTTCTCCAGGTTAGGGTTATCCATTGTTAGAGGCGAAATTAGGAAGAACGGGTGTATTCTGGAACACCTATCCAAAAACACACTAAAACTCCACCTGAAACAAGCGCAGGTCATGAGACCCGAATTATGGAAAATAGTAGACACCATTACAGCCATGAAAGCGGATTGTGCTTACGTGCAATCTCATAACAGACATTCCTCCAAGCTGGAACGACTACTCAACAACAAAAAAGATAGGCGTGACACCAACGCAAAGAATGTGGTAAACCTCTATGTGCGCATGTTGAACAAAACCGACCTGGGCGTATTGGAAAGAGGATTAAATTTCGTTGTATCCACGTCCACCATCCCTACTGATAACATTTTTTGCTGCATAGAGGATGGAATACAAAACCTCAGTGATGAAGAGAAAGAATTCATACGACAAGATTGCTCAGTCATCCTACGCAAAGTCAAACCTCCGAGAAGCAATATGAGTAATGAGGAACGCGCAGCCTTAAAGAACCTAAGAAATGATGAAAACTTGGTGATTCTCAAGGCAGACAAAGGAGGTGTTATTGTTCTTATGAACCTTAGTGATTACAATAGGAAAATGAATGAATACCTAACCCAGAGTGGCAACTACAAGAAACTTAATTGCAATCCCATAAAAAAGATTATAAGGCAAGTAAAGAAAGTCATCAACAGTTCCAACCTAGACGAGAGAACCAAAAAACAATTAACCCCCAACAACGAGATCACGCCAAGGATCTACGGTCTACTGAAAATTCACAAAGTAGATATCCCTCTTAGAACCATAGTGAATACCATAGGTTGACCAACCTATGAGTTGGCTAAACACGTAGCCAAGATCCTTAGCCCCTTAGTAGGCCACAATGACTCTTTCATTAAAGACTCCAATGAATTTATTAATATCATTAAAAATGAAAAGGTAAGGCATCAAGACACCCTCATTAGCTTTGATGTAATCTCCCTTTTCACTAAAATCCCCTTAGATGAAGCCATCCAAATTGTCAAAGAAGTCACCGATCCTGAAACAGCTAACCTAGTCGAGGTCTGCTTGCACTCCACTTTCTTTAGTTACCAAGGAGAATTCTATGAACAAACCAATGGCGTAGCAATGGGCTCTCCACTGTCCCCCATTTTTACAAACCTTTTCATGGAAAATTTTGAAAAGAAAGCTCTAGACTCCTTTCCCCTAAAACCATAAAGTTGGAAAAGATATGTTGATGACACCAATGTTCTCTGGCCCCACGAGAAAGTAGAATTACATATTTTTTTCAACACTTAAACAACATATCCGAAGAATTAAAATTCACAATGGAACTCGAAGAGAATGATAACATCCCCTTTCTAGACGTTATTATGAAAAGGAAAAGTAATGGGGATCTAGGACATGCAGTTTATAGAAAGAAGTCCCACACTAAGAACTATCTCCACGCAAACTCCCATCACCACCCCAACCAGAAACTAGGTGTCCTAAAAACCTTAGCCACTATAGCCATAAGAATCTTTGATGAAGCACACCTAGATAAAGAAACAGATCACCTCACCAAGACTTTTAAGAACATAGGTTATAAACACAAAGACATTAAGAATGCAATAAACAGAGCCCAAGAAAAAACCCGCGATAATCCCATAATCCCCAAAGACTAGAACCCTAATAGACATGCCTGCCTTCCTTACATCCAAGGAGTGACCGATATGATTGCAAGAGTCCTCGGCAAAAAGGAGATTAAAACCTCCTTCAAACCACTTGAAACCATCAAACATAGTATGAGATCCGTCAAAGACAAACTTGGCTCTCACAATGGCAAAGGAATCTACAAAATAGAGTGCTCATGTGGAAAATGCTACATCGGTGAAATTGGTCCCTCCTTCCAGATTAGGATAAAAGAGCATGGAGCTGACATTAAAAATGAACGCATCTACACTTTTTCCATAGCTGAACACTCCCTTAAAACAAGACACCATGTTCGCCTAGAAGACATCAAAATCCTCGCCAAAGAAAATCACCTCTTTAAATGACGTATTAGAGAAGCTATATAATTCTTAGAACATCCTAGTTACCTAAGCAAAGATAGTGGGTTAGAACTAAGCGAAAATTGGTTCCCATCGATCCATAGAAACAACAATAATCATTAATAATTATACAATCTAAATACTATTAATTAATTTATTCATTAATAACCCATCCTAATTATAAATCGCACCCTAATAAAAACACTTATAAAATAAACAATCCTATTATAAAATATTAAACTCTTATTTATAATATTAATATTAATATTGATGTAATTTAAAGATAACTTAATAAGACTCTTTAAATAATTTAATACCTAGAACATAATTGATTAAAATTAAAAATTCATAACCTTGAATTAATTCATATTTAGAATATACGCCTTAATAACATAATGGTAAACCCAAAAAACTTAATAATCTACATAATAACAAATAAATAAATCCTACTATTTCATTAATATAATACCTAGAACATAGTTAATTAATATTAAGGTAAACACATTAAATTAATAATAGTTTAGAACAAACCTTAAAACTTAAATAACCAAAATAAAAACCCCAAATAAACTTTAAAATAATTAATTTTATTAAATAATTTTACTAAAAACTTAGCCGACACTTAGGTTTCCCCACTCTTCCAGTATTTAATACCAGCTCTTCCCTTCATTTTAACCCAGGCTCATTGTCCTGAAGATGGATCCTGATTTGGATCCGAAATGTTGACAGTCTATTGACAAAACTGTGGTTAATCCAATCAACACTAAAAATCCCAATCGCATAAATCTCATTAATCAGATCATTTCCCAGTACGGCAGGGAGACTCTGGACGAAATTCGCGTTTTAGAAAAGCTCAGGGTTAAGATAAAGAGAAGAGTGGCAGATCTGGAATTTCTCAAGAAATGTAGGCACAAAAACGTGCTAACCAAATTCGTGCAGTTCCAGCATAGAATCAAGAACAAATGGAACAACGCGACCTTCTCTAGGTTAGGGTTACCCATTGTTAGAGGCAAAATTAGGAAGAACAAGTGTATTCTGGAACACCTATCAAAAAACGCACTAAAACTCCACTTGAAACTAGCACAGGTCGTGACACCCAAATTATGGAATATAGTAGACAACATTACAGCCATGAAAGCAGATTGTGCTTACGTCCAAGCTTAGAACGGACATTCCTGCAAGCTGGAATGACTACTCAACAACAAAAAAGAAATCTGTGACACCAACTCAAAGAATGTGGTAAACCTCTCTGCACGCACGTTGAACAAAACCGAGTTGGGTGTATTGGAAAGGGGATTAAATTTCGTTGTATCCTCGTCCTCCATTCCTACCGATAACATTATTTCTTGCATAAAGGATGGCATACAAAACCTAAGTGATGAAGACAAAGAATTCATACGACAAGATTGTTCAGTCATCCTACGCAAAGCCAAACCTCCTAGAAGCAATATGAGTAGTGAGGAACACTCAGCCTTAAAGAACCTAAGAAATGATGAAAACTTGGTGATTCTCAAGGCAGACAAAGGAGGCGTTATTGTTCTTATTAACCTTAGTGATTACAATAGGAAAATGAATGAAAACCTAACCCAGATTGGCAACTACAAGAAACTTAATTGCAATCCCATTAAGAAGATTATAAGGCAAGTAAAGAAATCCATCAACAGTTCCAACCTAGACGAGAGAACCAAAAAATGATTAACCCACAACAACGAGATCACCCCAAGGATCTACGGTCTACCGAAAATTCACAAAGAAGATATCCCTCTTAGACCCATAGTGAATACCATAGGTTCACCAACCTATGAGCTGGCTAAACACGTAGCCAACATCCTTAACCCCTTAGTAGGCCACAATGACTCTTTCATTAAAGACTCCAATGAATTTATTAATATCATTAAAAATGAAAAGGTAAGGCCTCAAGACACCCTCATTAGCTTTGATGTGATCTCCCTTTTCACTAAAATCCCCTTAGATGAAGATATCTAGATTGTCAAAGAATTCACCGATCCTGAAACAACTAACATAGTCGAGGTCTGCTTGCGCTCCACTTTCTTTAGTTAGCAAGGAGAATTCTATGAACAAACCAATTCCGTAGCAATGGGCTCCCCACTGTCCCCCATTGTTACAAACCTTTTCATGGAAAATTTTGAAAAGAAAGCTCTAGACTCCTTTCCCCTAAAACCATTAAGGTGGAAAAGATATGTTGATGACACCAATGTTCTCTGGCCCCACGGGAAAGTAGAATTACATAATTTTTTTCAACACCTAAACAACATATCCGAAGATATAAAATTCACAATGGAACTCGAAAAGAATGATAGCATCCCCTTTCTAGACGTTCTTATCAAAAGGAAAAGTAATGGGGATCTAGGACATGCGGTTTATAGAAAGAAGACCCACAATGAGATCTATCTCCACGGAAACTCCCATCACCACACCAACCAAAAACTAGGTGTCCTAAAAACCTTAGCCACTAGAGCCATAAGAATCTCTGATGAACCACACCTATATAAAGAAACAGATCTCCCCACCGAGACTTTTAAGAACATAGGTTATAAACACAAAGACATTAAGAATGCAATAAACAGAACCCTAGAAAAAACCCGTGATAATCCCAACGTCCCCAAAGACAAGAACCCTAATAGAGGTGCCTGCCTTCCTTACATCCAAGGAGTGACCGATAGGATTGAAAGAGTCCTCGGTAAAAAAGAGATTAAAACCTCCTTCAAACAACTTGAAACCATCAAACATAGTATGAGATCCGTCAAAGACAAATTTGACCCTCACAATGGCAAAGGAATCTACAAAATAGAGTGCTCATGCGGAAAATGCTACATCGGTGAAACTAGTCGCTCCTTCCAGATTAGGATAAAAGAGCATGGAGCTGACATTAAGGATAAACGCATACGCACTTATGCCCTAGCTGAACACACCCTTAAAACAAGACACCATGTTTGCCTAGAAGACACCAAAATCCTCGCCAAAGAAAATCACTTCTAAGCCAAAACTGGTTCCCTTTGATCCATAGAAACAACAATAATCATTGATAATTATACAATCTAAATACTATTAATTAATTTATTCAGTAATAACCCCTCCCAATTATAAATCACACCCTATTAAAAACACTTGCTAAATAAACAATCCTATTAAAGAATATTAAACTCATATTTATAATATTAATATTAATATTGTCCTAATTTAAAGATAACTTAATAAAACTCTTTAAATAACTTAATACCTAGAACATAATTGATTAAATTTAAAAATTCATAACCTTGAATTAATTAATATTTAGAATATACCCCTTAATAACATAATGGTAAACCCAAAAAACTTAATAATCTACATCATAGCCAATAATTAAACCCTACTATTTCATTAATATAATACCTAGAACATATTTAATTAATATTAAGATAAAAACATTATATTAATGATAGTTTAGAATAAACCTTAAAACTTAAATAACCAAAATAAGAAACCCTAATAAACTTTAAAAGAACTAATCTTATTAAATAATTTTACTAAAAACTTAGTCGACACCTAGATTTCCCCACACTTCTGGTATTTAATACCAGCTCTTCCCTTCATTTTAACCATGGCTCATCGTCCTGAAGATGGATCCTGGTTTGGATCCGAAAAGTCGACAGTCTATTGAAAAAACCATGGCTAATCCGATCAACACTGAAAATCGTAACCACAGAAATCTCATTAATCAGATCATTTCCCTGTACGGTAGGGAGACTCTGGACAAAATTCGTGTTTTAGAAAAGCTCAGGGTTAAGATAAAGAGAAGAGTGGCAGATCTGGAATTTCTCAAGAAATGTAGGGACGAAAACGTGCTACCCAAATTCGCACAGATCCAACAGAGAACCAAGAACAAATGGAACAACGCGACCTTCTCCAGGTTAGGGTTATCCATTATTTTAGGCGAAATTAGGAAGAACAGGTGTATTCAAGAACACCTATCCAAAAACGTGCTAAAACTCCACCTGAAACTAGCGCAAGTCGTGACACCTGAATTATGGAAGATAGTAGACGTCGTTGCAGCCATGAAATTGGATTGTGCTTATGTGCAAGCTCAAAACATACATTCCTCCAAGCTGGAATGGCTACCCAACAAATAAAACGATGGTCGTGACACCAATGCAAAGAATGTGGTAAACCTCTCTGCGCGCACGTTGAACAAAATTGAGTTGGGCTTATTGGAAAGAGTCTTAAATTTTTCCATATCCCCGTCCTCCATCCCTACCGATAACATTATTTGCTGCATAGAGGATGGCATACAAAACCTTAGTGATGAAGACAAAGAATTGATACGACAAGACTGCTCAGTCATTCTACACAAAGCCAAACCTCTGAGAAGCAATATGAGTAATGAGGAACGCGCAGCCTTAAAGAACCTAAGAAATGATGAAAACTTGGTGATTCTCAAGGCAGACAAAGGAGGCACTATTGTTCTTATGAACCTTACCCAGAGTGGCAACTACAGGAAACTTAATCGCAATCCCATTAAGAAGACTATAAGGCAAGTAAAGAAAGCCATCAACAGTTCCAACCTAGACAAGAGAACCTAAAAACAATTAACCCCCAACAATGAGATCATCCCAAGGATCTACGATCTACCGAAAATTGACAAAGAAGGTATCCCTCTTAGACCCATAGTGAATACCATAGGTTCACCAACCTATGAGCTGGCTAAACACGTAGCCAAGATCCCTAGCCCCTTAGTAGGCCACACTGACTCTTTCATTAAAGACTCCAATGAATTTATTAATATCATTAAAAATGAAAAGGTAAGGCCTCAAGACACCCTCATTAGCTTTGATGTAGTCTCCCTTTTCACTAAAATCCCCTTAGATGAAGCTATCCAAATTATCAAAGAAGTCACCGATCCTGAAATAGCTAACCTAGTTGAGGTCTGCTTGTGCTCCACTTTCTTTAGTTAGCAAGGAGAATACTATGAACAAATCATCGACATAGCAATGGTCTCCCCACTATCCCCCATTGTTGCCAACCTTTTCATGGAAAATTTTGAAAAGAAAGCTTTGGACTCCTTTCCTCTAAAACCATTAAAGTGGAAAAAATATGTTGATGACACCAATGTTCTTTGGCCCCACGGGAAAGTAGAATTACATAATTTTTTTCAACACCTAAACAACATATCCGAAGATATAAAATTCACAATGGAACTCGAAGAGAATGATAGCATCCCTTTTCTAGACGTTCTTATCAAAAGGAAAAGTAATGAGGATCTAGGACATGCGGTTTATAGAAAAAAGACCCACGCTAAGAACTATCTCCACGCAAACTCCCATCGCCACCCCAACCAGAAACTAGGTGTCCTAAAATCCTTAGCCACTAGAGCCATAAGAATCTCCAATGAAGCACGCCTAGATAAAGAAACAGATCACCTCACCAAGACTTTTAAGAAAATGGGTTATAAACACAAAGACATTAAGAATGCAATAAACAGAGCCCTAGATGAAACCCGCGATAATCCCAGCATCCCCAAAGACCAGAACCCTAATAGAGGTGGCCTACCTTCCTTACATCCAAGGAGTGACCGATAGGATTGCAAGATCCCTCAGCAAAAAAAAGATTAAAACCTCCTTCAAACCACTTGAAACCATCAAACATAGTATGAGATCCGTCAAAGACAAACTTGACCCTCCCAATGGCAAAGGAATCTACAAAATAGAGTGCTCATGCGAAAAATGCTACATCGGTGAAACTAGTCGCTCCTTCAAGATTAGGATAAAAGAGCATGGAGTTGACATTAAGAATGAACGCATCTGCACTTCTGCCCTAGCTAAACACTGCCTTAAAACAAGACACCATGTTCACGTAGAAGACACCAAAATACTCACCAAAGAAAATCACCTCTTTAAACGGCATATTAGAAAATCTATTTAAATCCGAAAACATCCTAGTAACCTAAACAGAGAGAGTGGGTTAGAACTAAGCAAAAACTAGTTCTCTTTTATCCATAGAAACAACAATAATCATTGATAATTATACAATCTAAATACTATTAATTAATTTATTCATTAATAACCCCTCCTATTTATAAATCACAACCTAATAAAAACACTTATTATATAAACAATCCTATTAAAGAATATTAAACTCATATTTATAATATTGATATTAATATTGACCTAATTTAAAGATAACGCTTTAAATAACTTAATACCTAGAACATAATTGATTAAATTTAAAAATTCATAACCCTGAATTAATTAATATTTAGAATATACCCCTTAATAACATAATGGTAAACCAAAAAAACTTAATAATTTACATAATAACCAATAATTAAACCCTACTATTTCATCAATATAATAACTAGAACATAGTTAATTAATATTAAGATAAAAACATTAAATTAATAACAGTTTAGAATAAACATTAAAACTTAAATAACCAAAATAAAAAAACCCTAATAAATTGTAAAAGAAGTAATCTTATAAAATAATTTTACTAAAAACTTAGCTGACACCTATTTTTCCCCACACTTCCAGTATTTAATACCAGCTCCTCCCTTCATTTTAACCCAGGCTCATTGTCGTGAAGATAGATCCTGATTTGGATCCGAAACGTCAACAATCTATGGACAAAACTGCAGCTAATCCTATCAACACTGAAAATCCCAACCCCATAAATTTCATTAATCAGATCATTTCCTTGTACAGTAGGGAGACTCTGGACGAAATTCGTGTTTTAGAAAAGTTCAGGGTTAAGATAAAGAGAAGAGTGACAGATCTGGAATTTCTCAAGAAATATAGGGACGAAAACGTGCTACCCAAATTCACGCAGATCAAGCATAGTATTAAGAACAAATGGAACAGAGTGGCCTTCTCCATGTTAGGGTTACCCATTGTTAGAGGCGAAATTAGGAAGAACGGGTGTATTCTGGAACACCTATCCAAAAACGCGCTAAAACTCCACCTGAAACTAGCGTAGGTCGTTACACACGAATTATGGAAGATAGTAGACACCATTTTAGCCATGAAATCATAGTGTGCTTATGTGCAAACTCAGAACATACATTCCTCCAAGCCGGAACGACTACTCAACAGCAAAAAATATATTTGTGACACCAACGCAAAGAATGTGGTAAACCTCTCTACGCGCACGTTGAACAAAACTGAGTTCGGCGTATTGGAAAGAGGTTTAAATTTCGTTCTATCCTCGTCCTCCATCCCTACCGATAACATTATTTGTTGCATAGAGGATGGCATACAAAACCTCAGTGATGAAGACAAAGAATTCATACGACAAGATTTCTCGGTCATCCTACGCAAATCCAAACCTTTGAGAAGGAACATGAGTAATGAGGAACGCACAACCTTAAAGAACCTAAGAAATGATAAAAACTTGGTGATTCTCAAGGTAGACAAAGGAGGCGCTATTGTTCTTATGAACCTTAGTGATTACAATAGGAAAATGAATGAACACCTAACCCTGAGTGGCAACTACAGTAAACTTAATCGCAATCCCATTAAGAAGATTATAAGGCAAGTAAAGAAAGCCATCAACAGTTCCAACCTAGACGAGAGAACCAAAAAATTATTAACCCCCAACAACGAGATCACCCCAAGGATCTATGGTCTACCGAAAATTCACGAAGAAGATATCCCTCTTAGACCCATAGTGAATACCATAGGTTCACCAACTTATGAGTTGGCCCCTTAGTAGGCCACACTGACTCTTTCATTAAAGACTCCAATGAATTTATTAATATCATTAAAAATGAAAAGGTAAGGCCTCAAGACACCCTCATTAGCTTTGATGTAGTCTCCCTTTTCACTAAAATCCCCTTAGATGAATATATCCAGATTGTCATAGAAACAAATAACCTAGCCGATGTCTACTTGCGCTCCACTTTATTTAGTTACCAAAGAGAATTCTATGAACAAACCAACGGCATAGCAATGGGCTCCCCACTGTCCCCCATTGTTACCAACCCTTTCATGGAAAATTTTGAAAAGAAAGCCCTGGACTCCTTTCTCCTAAAACCATTAAGGTGGAAAATATATGTTGATGACACCAATGTTCTCTGGCCCCATGGGAAAGTAGAATTACATAAAAAAATTCAACACCTAAACAACATATTCGAAGATATAAAATTCACAATGGAACTCGAAGAAAATGATAGCATCCCCTTTCTAGGCGTTCTTGTCAAAAGGAAAAGTAATGGGGATCTAGGACATGAGATTTATAGAAAGAAGACCCACACTGAGAACTATCTCCACGCAAACTCCCATCACCACCCCAACCAGAAACTAGTTGTCCTAAAAACCTTAGCCACTAGAGCCATAAGAATCTCTGATGAAGCACACCTAGATAAAGAAACAGATCACTTCACCAAGACTTTTAAGAACATAGGTTATAGACACAAAGACATTAAGAATGCAATAAACAGAGCCCTAGAAAAAACGTGCGATAATCCCAGCATCCCCAAAGACTAGAACCCTAATAGAGGTGCCTGCCTTCCTTACATCCAAGGAGTGACCAATAGGATTGCAAGAGTCCTTAACAAAAAAGAGATTAAAACCTCCTTCAAACCACTTGAAACCATCAAACATAGTATGAGATCCGTCAAAGACAAACTTGACCCTCACAATGGCAAAGGAATCTACAAAATAGAGTGCTCATGCGAAAAATGCAACATCGGTGAAACTGGTCACTCCTTCTAGATTAGGATAAAAGAGCATGGAGGTAACATTAAGAATCAACACATCCGCACTTCTGCCCTAGCTGAACACGGCCTTAAAACAAAACACCATGTTCGCCTAGAAGACACCAAAATCTTCACCAATGAAAATCACCTCTTTAAACAGCGTATTAGAGAAGTTATTGAAATCCGAAAACATCTTAGTAACCTAAACAAAGATAGTGGGTTAGAACTAAATGAAAATTGGTTCCCTTTAATCCATAGAGACAACAATAATCATTGATAATTATACAATCTAAATACCGTTAATTAATTTATTCATTAATAACCCCTCCTAATTATAAATCACACCCTAATAAAAACACTTATTAAATAAACAATCCTATCAAAGAACATTAAACTCATATTTATAATATTAATATTAATATTAACCTAATTTAAAGATAACTTAATAAGACTCTTTAAATAACTTGATACCTAGTACATAATTACTTAAATTTAAAAATTCATAACCTTGAATTAATTAATATTTAGAATATACCACTTAATAACATAATGGTAAACCCAAAAAACTTAATAATCTACATAATAACTAATAATTAAACCCTATTATTAAATTAATATAATACCTAGAACATAGTATTAATATTAAGATAAAAATAGCGAGAGGGCAAGTGGAGCGTGACCTAAGCACCGAAGCGAGCAGCGAGCAGGGGTCCCCCAGCCATGGACGTCGGTGGGGGATCCGTCCCCACCTCTCCCCCTTTGCCAGAGATTGACGCCTTCAGGAAACTGGTGGCCGAGGCTTCCAAAAGACCGCTGACAGCAGCACAACAGAAGTTCGTCAAGAAATTGGAATGCATCCCAAGCGTAGAACTGCCATTAGAAGAAACTTGCAGGTCGACAGTCAATCTAGCAGACAGAGGTCTTATCGGGCAATTTACCAGGCTCTGGCCCTCTCCCAAATCCGTCGAAGCCTGGGTGCAGAGGAACTGGAGCCCGCTCATCTCAGAAGGGATAAAGAGTCACTTCGTAGGGACAGGTTTCTCTGTGTTCGTCTTTGAAAACCCTGAAGACAAAAACCTCATTTTAAGAAACGACCCATATTTCATGGGACCCTAGGGGCTATATCTGAACAAATGGACCCCGAATTTCGATCCAGCTCAGGACGTGCCATCTGTTGTTCCAGTGTGGGTTCGCCTACCACATCTTCCTTTGCACTGTTGGAACCAAAAATCACTGCATGCAATCGGCAACAAGCTTGGAAGGTACATTGATCAAGCACCAAGGAAAGATCAATACTCATGCGCTCGGATCTACGTGGAGGTGGATCTGGAAGTGGGATTACCAGTGGTAATCAAACTTACAACGACAGACTGGACGCATATCCAAGAGCTAGACTATGAACAGTTACCTTTCAAATGCCGGCACTGTCATGGATATGGCCACTTCGCACGGCACTGCAAAAAAAAGAATGCAGAGGAGAGTGAGAATGCAAAAACAAACTAGTGGACCATAGTTCAGAAAACAGGGACAACAAGATCTAGAAACAAAGGAACAACGAAGAATGACAACCATGGGCAACTGGAACAAGAGCAACCTGACGGGGACCCCAATCCCACGCCGCAACCAGTTTCGCAAGCAGAAAAGTTCAGTAAGGAATCAGAAGAACCATATATAATTATGGAAAGAAGGGTACACCCAAATTCCCCCTCAAAAAGAAAAGACACTGGGGAACAAGGGCAAACGGCAGGTTCCCTGAAGGCAGCCCCATCACCCTCATATGCAGACATAGCCAGAAAGAAAATAATGGAACCAGTAAGCTCC
>SNQJ01S0111979.1:0-28818 GCA_010110895.2 Picea sitchensis | reverse complement strand
CCACGTAAAACACTGGTGTACTGTGTATGTTTGTGATTGTTTATTTATTACTGCTCATTATTGGATAATAATTCTACATTGATATAAAATTTGAAGAAAAAGGATTATAATTATGTTATTACTGATTCAGCCCCCCTCTCAGTAATCCAACAATCAACATCAACCAAAGAATGACCTTGAGAACTGAGTTAAAGAACGTGAGGATGCAAAATTCAGAAACCATCCACTCTTACTTCTCAAGAGTGAACCAGATCAAGGAGCCGATATAATCCATTGGTGATATAGTGAATGGAGAAGAAATGGTGATTACCACCTTGAATGGACTCCCAAGATCATGGGATGCATTTATTCAAGGGATATGCTCTAGAAGGAAGCTACCCAAGTTCAGTAGGCTATGGGAAGATTGCAACCAAGAAGAAGCAAGGACAACATCAAGAAAAGAGAAGATGACAGATGATGATCAAGCACTAGCCGCCCGCACCAGGAAAGGAAAGAGAAAGAAAGAACCCTCCTCACCCAAGAAGTTTCAGAAGGGACGAAGAAATAACCCAAATATCAGATGTTTCTGTTGTCACAAAATGGGACACATTGCTAGGATTTTAAGTATAGAAAAAGTGTGAATGGATTCAAAAGAGAGAAGTACCACTAAACAATATAGAAGAGAACGACATGGAAAGTGAGGTGAATATCTTTATTAGTCCCTGCCCTTCGGGCTAGTAGTGACTAATAGTAATCGGTTTTCTACCGATCTATTAATCTGGCACTAAAACCAACGCATTTAACCTAAAGTTTTTTGCTAATTCCTAAATTTGTGGAATTGTATTTCATATTTTATGGTAAGTTTTCAATTTGACATCTTATTTGGCCTCATGTCGAGGCCATATGAGACAAAGTTAGGATAAAGTTCCACACAGTTTAATTGGTTTGAATGTAAACTTAGGAACTGAGATTCAAGATTAAGTAATGCTAACTTTCAAGTTAGCATTATTTCCATAACATTAAATGTTTTCCATGCATAGTCCATAGCTAATATTTTCCATGCATAGTCCATGGCAACGACTTCACAGGTGTTGTGATCTTCACCGGGTGTTGCTATCTTGGGCTTCACAGGTGTTGTGGGCTTCACCAGGTGTGCCACTGATTGTTATACTTCTGCTTGCAATACAAGCGATTCTTCCCGCGAGATGGTTCTAATTATGCCTGCAAAATCCTTCCTCTCACCTATTCACTGCCTTTGCTGGCCTGCATCCTTACCTCTGCCTTTGTTGGCCTGCGTCCTTCCCTCTGTCTACTTTATTGCTGGTTCTAATTATGCCTTCAAAATTCTTCCTCTCGCCTGTTCACTGCCTTTGTTGGTATGTGTCCTTCCCTCTGGCTACTTTATTGTTGCTAGATGATGTATGTCCTTCCCTTTGTTGCCCTGCGTCCTTCCCTCTGGTTACTTTATTGCTGCTAGATGATGTATGTCCTTCCCTCTGGCTACTTTGTTGCTGCTAGAAGATGTCTTGATGTATTTCGCCTTGCTTTGCAATCGAATCCTCAACTCTCACGATTTCTACTTCAGGTGACAATTTTGTCTGAATTGAAACAAAGGGAAGTTAAATCTAAATTTATTTATTTCTCCAATAAATCTGTTAAAATAAGATAACGTTGAATTGAAACAAAGGGAAGTTAAATCTAAATTTATTTATTTCTCCAATAAATCTATTAAAATAAGATAACGTTGAATTGAAACAAAGGGAAGTTAAATCTAAATTTATTTGTTTCTCCAATAAATCTATTAAAATAAGATAACATTAAATTTGGTTAAGATGTGAATTTATTTCTCCCAAAAATGTACATTTTCTTCAGCAAAGTCAATAAGTATACTGTTATGGGGAGACATGTAATTTTTTTTACATTTCTACTAATTTATTTTCACAGGGCGGTGTAGCATGGAGTAGAGTTGCCTGCTTATCATAGCATAAGGGCATTTGGCCAAGGTGTTTCGTATGTGATGAAGCATGTGATGGGTATTTTTTAGACCCATGGCAACTAGTGATTGGAGTATGCAACTGCAGTCATTTCCACAAGAAACAATGCAGGGCAGCCGGTTTTCCTACTGTAGTCTCTATGAAGCAGAGAATATGGCATATCGCAAAGGTAATAAGCCCCAATTTAATTTAAATCCGTGTTAGTTTATTTTTGTAGTTGTTTAAATATGCTTAGTCCAAAGAAAAATATTTTCACATGAGATGGTATTGTTATTTAATTTATACATGCTGGGAGACATGTAATATTTTTTTACATTTATCCTTATTTATTTTTAGAGGGAGGTGTACATACCAATTTAGAGAAGCTTATTGTGTTGTTGCAGAAGCCCCTTGAAGCATCTTTAGCGGCCTTGGGATGGATACTTCGATATATCCAGATCCTCAGCATAAATTCAAATAGTTGCGCTTTAGCGGCCTTGTCCTCAACATAAATTCAAATAGCTGCGCTTTAGAGGCCTTGGGATGGATACTTCGATATCCATATCCTCAACATAAATTCAAATAGTTGCAAAACATGCATTCTATTAGAGCCATTTTTTTACTCCATATATTGAGAGAATTGATGAAAATTGAATGCAAATTGAAAATCTTGAAGCATTAAGGAAGGAATTCGGGGAATAAGTTTCTACTCCATTCTTTGAATCATAAAAATCTTAAAGAGACAGCCACAAGGAAATTCCTTACATTCTCAAACCATTGATACGCAGAGATACCTAGAATGTAACACCTCTCAAATCCTCTTCGTAAGGGTAACTCTTTAGCGAACTTAGAACCGAACCGATGTTCCTCGTCTATCGATGAATTTTCTTTATGTTAGCCATCTTGCTAATCTTGGCTATGATCTTTTATTCTCCTTGTCTGGTTGTATTGTGCAGGATCTACATTCCGGAAGGCAGATTGGGTTCGGCCGTATATATGGTGGTCTTGATTATCTACAGCGCACTTGGGCAACCAGAACACCCCTTGATCTCTCTTTTTATTGCTCATTGCTCCACACCGATACAACTTAGCTTATGTCTTAACTGCATTCCTTGTAAACAGCTGAACCAGATCTCCATTATAAACAAGCACCCAGCWGAAGAGTTGTGGGTGCTAGAGAACYAAACTTCATGTTTCATGTGGCTTGGTAGGCAAGACCATTAGTCATGTGAGGCTCGTTCTTACTGAATGGTTGGAAGTGCCCCGTTTCATAAACATGTCACCATGCATGCATTATATATGATAATGTGTCACTAAGAAAAGCTATTTACATGTACTATAGATAGATCTTGAGTTATCAGCTAGCACTCTCTCCTTCCGAAATTTGTGCTGCTAAATCCAGAATAACTTCTAGGTACCCTATATTTTCAATTACCTTAATTAGTATGTGCTTCACCTTAATTATTTGGTTTGATACTCTCATACGCCCATTCGAACTAATTCTCTATATATGATGATATGATCTCACCTCCATGCATTGGGTTTTCCAACAACTATCGAACCTTTACTTACGAACGCAACACCATAAGAGCCAACCACCGGAACCACCACAAGAGCCAGCCACCCGATACCACTACCCGGATCATGAATCTGAAAGGATCCATTCTGAAGGCACTGCCCCTCTCTTGCCTTTCGAATCCGCTACACCACGATGAAGAGGCAGGTTGATACTAGGGATATGTATTTTGAGGAGGCTGAGTACTTCCCTGAGACTGCCTGAGATAGGGCATGAGATTGGTTACTTTCTTTAGAGTGCTGGAAGAAATACAATATGAAGGACACGTATGCTTCAACATGACATGAGCTTTTCAACTGCTGGAATGGAGGAAAACCTAGAGGCTAAGCAGGTACCAATCCGATTATGATCCCGCTTAGGCAGGCTGATTCTAGGATATGAATATGTCTTTTAGGAGGCTGATACCACCTGAATGAAATAGGGAATTTGATAGGATTCTATCTCAATAGTTACTTTACACATTGTCGAAGTCTCAGTTAGCACTCTTACGCCCAATCTTTCAAATGCTCCATATATTAGAATCTTATTTCACTCCTTCGATGAAATGGATCGGGTTGAAACCAAACCCTGGAAAGAGGCTAGGCATTTGGATAGGGTTGAAACCAAACCCTAGAAAGAGGCTAGGCATTAGGGTTGTGCTTTCCTTTACTTTCTTACCTGGACTCCACAAAACTTCCTTACCTGAACTCCACAAAGAGGCAGCCACCCAACCACCACCCTACAAACTATGGAGATGCCAACTCGAAACTAATACAACAACCTTCTCCGCGGGGACTTGTTGCTCTGCAACCTGCCTTGTTTTCACAAAGGCTTGGTGATGCTTGATTTTATCAAACTTGGGGCATGATATATGACATTATGGTGACGATCATATTAATTTTATCTAAACTTGGGGCATGATATATGACATTTAATTTTATTTAAACTCGGTGCATGATATATGACATTAGGGTGTGGATCATATTAATGATTATTTTGGTGTATGCGTACAATGTCAATTCAAAGACTTTATATTACATGGAGATCTAAAAATAAGTTTTAAATATTTATATTTTAAATTTGATATAAAGTTTATTAATATTATTGAATAATAAAATTGTATATAAGAGATGTAATTTTAGTTAAGAAGTTAAAGTATAATTGGAGGTAATATTTTTCTATTTATACAAAATAAATGTTAAATATTATTAAAAAGTATATGATTCCATTGGAGGTATTTTTAGTGATGATCATAAATGATACTAGCTTTCTTGTAGATATTATTTAGGCCGAAATTGTTGATACTTTGATGTAATTACGGAAGATATTATTTTGTATTTGTATTGGTCAAACCCCGAGAAGGTTATTGTAATCGACCCCTCTTAGGGTTTGGTATTTTTGGGAGTCAAGTTATGTGTATAAATAGAGGCCAAGTTCCTCTCATTTGTATACACACACAACTCGCCTTCTCTTGTGTATTTGGAGCATAACAAAGGAGGTATAGAGCATGAGCTCTTGGTTTCTTGGTCTTTGGTATCTGGGTCTTGGTCTATTTGTGGAGAGCTATAACGTTTTTCTTGACAGTTCACAGATATAAAAGACAAAAGGATTCATTTTTCTTGATAGGAGTGGTTTCCAAACAAGACAATACCACCAGCGAGTGCGCCCTAGTGGAGTGCATGTTTTCCCTGGATTAGATCTTCAGAATTCAGAATTTGTGATTTAGGGGAAGGATGACTACCAAAACCAAGATTCATGAGAAGTTGGAGGGAGCTGAAAACTTTAGAGCATGGAGGTACAGAGTATCCCTCCTCCTAGAAGAACATGATCTAGAGAAGTTCACTAAAGAAGAGGTTTCAGAACCAGAGGGAGATGAGGCTAGAAAAAAACACAAGAAGGATATGGTCAAAGCAAAAAGGATTATTTCATACTCCATTAAGGACCATCTTATTCATCACATATCTTCATTATCCACTCCAAAATAAATGATGGATGTCTTAACTCGATTTTTTGAAGGAAACAACATCAACCGAAGAATGACCTTGAGAACTGAGTTAAAGAACGTGAGGATGAAAAATTCATAAACCATCCACTCTTACTTCTCAAGAGTGAACCAGATCAAGGAGCATATAGAAGCCATTGGTGATATAGTGAATGGAGAAGAAATGGTGATTACCACCTTGAATGGCCTCCCAAGGTCATGGGATGCATTTATTCAAGGGATATCCTCTAGAAGGAAGCTACCCAAGTTCAGTAGGCTATGGGAAGATTGCAACCAAGAAGAAGCAAGGACAACATCAATAAAAGAGAAGATGACATATGATGATCAAGCACTAACCACCTGTACATGAAAGGAAAGAGAAAGAAAAAACCCTCCTCACCTAAGAAGTTTCAGAAGGACCGAAAAAATAACCCAACCTCACCCAAGAAGTTTCAGAAGGGCCAAAGAAATAACCCAAATATCAAATGTTTTTGTTGTCACAAAATGGGACACATTGCTAGGATTTTAAGTATGGAAAAAGTGTGAATGGATTCAGAAGAGAGAAGTACCACTAAACAATATAGAAGAGAATGACATGGAAAGTGAGGTGAAGATCTTTATTTTCACAAAGGCTTGGTGATGCTTAATTTTATCAAACTTGGGGCATGATATATGACATTATGGTGTCGATCATTTTAATTTTATCTAAACTTGGGGCATGATATATGACATTATGGTGTCGATCATATTAATTTTATCTAAACTTGGGGCATGATATATGACATTTAAATTTATTTAAACTTGGTGCATGATATATGACATTAGGGTGTGGATCATATTAATGATTATTTTGGTGTATGCGTACAATGTCAATTCAAGGACTTTATATTACATGGAGTTCTAAAAACAAGTTTTAAATATTTATATTTTAAATTTGATATAAAGTTTATTAATATTATTGAATAATAAAATTGTATATAAGAGATGTAATTTTAGTTAAGAAGTTAAAGTGTAATGGGAGGTAATATTTTTTTATTTATTCAAAATTGATGTTAAATATTATTAAAAAGTATATGATTTCATTAGAGGTATTTTTAGTGATGATCATAAATGATACTAGTTTTTTTGTAAATATTATTTAGGTCGAAATTGTTGATATTTTGATGTAACTACGAAAAACATTTTTTTGTATTTGTATTGGTCAAACCCCGAGAAGGTTATTGTAATCAACCCCTCTTAGGGTTGCGTCTTTTCGGGAGTCAAGTTATCTGTATAAATAGAGGCTGAGTTCCTCTCATTTGTATATACACACAACTCGCCTTCTCTTGTGTATTTGGAGCATAACAAAGGAGGTATAGAGCATGAGCTCTTGGTTTCTTTGTCTTTGGTATCTGGGTCTTGGTCTATTTGTGGAGAGCTATAATGTTTTTCTTGACAGTTCACAGATATAAAAGACAAAAGGATTCATTTTTCTTGATAGGAGTGGTTTCCAAACAAGACAATACCACCAGCGAGTGTCCCCTAGTGGAGTGCATATTTTCCCTGGATCAGATCTTCAGAATTCAGAATTTGTGATTTAGGGGAAGGATGACTACCAAAACCAAGATTCATGAGAAGTTGGAGGGAGATGAAAACTTTAGAGCATGGAGGTACAGAGTATCCCTCCTCCTAGAAGAACATGATCTAGAGAAGTTCACTAAAGAAGAGGTTTCAGAACTAGAGGGAGATGAGGCTAGAAAAAAACACAAGAAGGATATGGTCAAAGCAAAGAGGATTATTTCATACTCCATTAAGGACCATCTTATTCATCACATATATTCATTATCCACTCCAAAATAAATGATGGATGCCTTAACTCGATTTTTTGAAGGAAACAACATCAACCGAAGAATGACCTTGAGAACTGAGTTAAAGAACGTGAGGATGCAAAATTCAGAAACCATCCACTCTTACTTCTCAAGAGTGAACCAGATCAAGGAGCAGATAGAAGCCATTAGTGATATAGTGAATGGAGAAGAAATGGTGATTACCACCTTGAATGGCCTCCCAAGGTCATGGGATGCATTTATTCAAGGGATATGCTCTAGAAGGAAGCTACCCAAGTTCAGTAGGCTATGGGAAGATTGCAACCAAGAAGAAGCAAGGACAACATCAAGAGAAGAGAAGATGACAGATGATGATCAAGCACTACCTGCCCGCACCGGGAAAGGAAAGAGAAAGAAAGAACCCTCCTCACCCAAGAAGTTTCAGAAGGGTCGAAGAAATAACCCAAATATTAGATGTTTATGTTGTCACAAAATAGGACACATTGCTAGGATTTGTTCCCTCGATCAGAGACCAATGGAAAACAAAGGAGGTAAAAGGCATCATGTTCATACAACTGAAGATGATGTGCCACCCAAAAAGGTTGCAAAGGAAGATGAATCAAGTGATGAGGAGTATGTTCTTATCTCATCCCCTACAAGAAATGTCACTCATGGAAGTGGCATTTGGCTGGTGGACAGTGGTGCTTCCAAGCACATGAAAGGTTATAAAGACTCATTGTCTAATCTTACTCATAAGTATTCACCACACAAGGTGAAATTGGGAGATGACTATCAGTATCTGATCAAAGGAGTAAGAGAATCCTCCTACAAGTTAAACTCAGGAAATCCAATGAAGATGAAGGAAGTTCTCTATGTTCCTGGATTGAAGAAGAACCTTCTCTTGATTTCAGCATTGGATGAGAAGGGTTACAAAGTTTCATTTATTGATGGAAAAGTTATTATGTGGCCTAGAGGGAAGACTTTTGATGATGATGTGGTGATTGGAGTTCAAGAGGGAGGACTCTACAAATTGAAAGGGTGATTAGATTCAACATTAATTCATGACACTATGAATCCCAATGAATTATGGCATAGGATATTTTCTCACCTACATTACAAGGCCCTATTGAGTGTTAGAAAAATGGTGACGAGACTACTAGAGATCCAGGAAAAACCAGACAACGTTTGCAAAGCTTGCAGACAAGGCAAGAACGTGAAGCACTCCTTTCCCAATAGTGATAGCATAGCCAAAAGAGTATTGGACATCGTGCACTCAGATGTGTGTGGATCGATGCCATCTACTTCACTAAGAGGGTATGTATATTATGTGTCTTTTATTCATGATTACTCATGTAAAACTTGGATCTATTTGTTGAAGGAAAAGAATGAAGTGTTTGGAAATTTCAAATAATTTAAGGCACTGGTAGAAAACTTGAGAGAGCGGAAGATAAAGACATTGCAATCAGATAATGGAGGAGAATTCACTTCAAAGGAATTCAAAGAATATTGCAAGGAAGTTGGTATTAAGAGAGATATTTATACTCTCTACAATCCTCAGTAGAATGGAGTAATAGAATGGAAGAATTGAACGATCATGGAAGAAATGAAGGCTATGATCCACGATCAAGATCTACCTATGCATATGTGGGTAGAAGCAACAAATAATGCAATGTATGTGCAGAACATAAGTCCCCACAAAGTACTTGAAAACAAGACATAAGAGGAGATATTTTTGGGAGAGAAGTCGGAAGTCATCCATCTAAGGATATTTGGTTGCCCCGTATTTGTGCATGTCCCCAAGGAAAAGAGGACAAAATTGGATCCATCTAGAAAGAATGGCATATTTTTTGGTTACAGTGACACATCAAAGGCGTACAGGATATATATTCCCGGTCACTGGAAAGTTGAGATTAGCCGAGATGTCACCTTCGATGAGAGTGCAACTTTCAACAAATCAAAACAGGATTGTGCAAAAGAGGTTCGTGAGGAGGAGACTGAAGTTACTAGAGTTCCATATGTAAAAGCAGTTGAACTAGAGGAAGTCATTCCTGAGGATAATGATATGGAAGAACCTCAGAGACCTACAAAGATGCCTTCTCATAAGAGAAGACCATCTTGGGCACAAGAGCTCATCAAAGATGAAAAAAAATATGGTGCCCCAAAAAATTATCTCAGGGAAAGTAAGAAGCCAAAACCATATTCCAACTATGTGGCATGTTTGTGTGATATCATGGATGCAAAATCATCCAATTATGAAGAGGTTGAAAAAAAAAGGGTATGGAAGGATGCCATGGGGGAGGAATATCAGTCCATAGTAAAGAATGATGTCTGGGATGTGGTCCCCAAACTGAAGGAGAAATCAATAGTAAGTTCAAAATGGATCTACAAGACGAAACATGCAGCTGATGGTAGTATTGAAAAATATAAGGCTAGATTTGTGGCTTGAGGATTCTCTCAGAAGGAGGAAATTGACTATGAGGAAACATTTTCTCCCGTGGCGAGATATACCTCGATCAGGACTATACTTTCATTGGCCGCATTAATGAAATGGAAGTTGAATCAGATGGTTTTGAAGACAACCTTCTTGAATGGTGAAATAAAAGAGGAAGTATATGTGGAGAAACCACAAGGGTTAGAGACACATGATAGGGAGACACATGTGTGCATATTGAAGAAGAATTTATATGGATTAAAGAAGGCACCTAGAGCATGGTATGGAAGGATCGACAATTTTCTGACAATATTAGGATTTACAAAGAGCAATGAAGATCCTAACCTTTACTTTAAGGTTGTGGATGATGGTCCGATAATACTATTATTGTATGTGGATGACCTGTTTCTAACAGGTGTGGAAAAGATCATCTCAAAGTGTAAGAGAAAATTGGTTGTTGAGTTTGAGATGAAAGATCTCGAGATGATGCATTACTTTTTGGGTCTCGAGGTATGGCAGAGACAGGATGAGATCTTTCTAAATCAAGGGAAGTATGCAGTGGAAATCCTGAAGAGGTTTGGGATGTTGGATTGCAAGGCAATGGCTACACCTATGGTATCAAATCTGAAGTTTCTGCAGGATATGACTTCAGAGACTGTGGATGTTACTTTATACAGGAAGATGGTGGGTTCATTGATGTACTTGACGAATATGAGACCGGATATATGTTTTGTTGTGAACACCCTAAGTCAGTATATGGAGCAACCCAGGCAGGTTCATTTGGTCGCAACAAAACATGTGATGAGGTACCTTAAGGGTACATTGGATTATGGTCTCAGGTATGTGACAGACCATGAGTTAAGGTTTTACGGATATTTGGATTCGGATTGGGTCGGAAATATTCCTGATCGGAAGAGTACTTCGGAATATTGCTTCAGTTTAAGCTCCAGTATGGTTTCGTGGAGCAGCAAGAAGCAATCATGTGTAGCACTCAGTACAACTGAGGTTGAATATGTGGCAACATGTGCAACATGTAGAGAAGTAGTGTGGCTTTAGAAGTTGTTGTCTGGGTTATTTGGTCGCAAAATAGAGGCATCCTGCATTTGGTGTGACAACCAGAGTTGCATGAAGTTGTCATAGAATTTGGTGTTCCATGATAGGTCGAAGTATATCGAGATCAAATATCACTATATCAGGAATATGGTGCAGAGGGGAGAACTTATGCTTCAGTACGTGACTACCGAGGAGAAGGTTGCAGACGTGTTGACCAAGCCATTATCGAGGTTGAAGTTCAAGCACTTCAGGGACAAGCTTAGTGTGGTCCCTCTTCAGAGGGAGTGGCAAGGTACATATGCATTGCAGGGTAGTGAATGTCCTAGGGACATGTTGTAACTATTTGAGAGCTACCCATAGGCCTTGGATGCATTGGTTGTGAATTCATAGGGGTGCACATGATGAGGTACATATGCATTGTGGGGTAGTGGATGTCATGGTTACATATTGAAGTTATTTGAGAGCTACCCACAAGCCTCAGATGCATTGGCTGTGAAGTCATGTTGTACTGTGGATATTCGATAATGTATAGATTCATATGTTCAACAGTCAATGGTCATGAACTCGTGTGGAAACAAAGAATACCTTCCTAGTTAAGAGGGAGTATTGACATTTTGATGTAACTACAGAAGATATTCTTTTGTATTTGTATTGGTCAAACCTAGAGAAGGTTACCATAATCTTATTGTATAAATCGGCTCAAAAGAGATTATTATTTTATTGTTATCCTTGTTGTAAAAGTCAAAACAACCCCTCTTAGGGTTGCGTCTTTTCGAGAGTCAATTATGTGTATAAATTGTGTGTGGCCGCCCCCTTGCCATTAAGCCGTGTTTCAATCCCGATGCAGGTCGTTAATGAAAGTGAGAGAGTGGTCGTAAAGGCAGACTGTCAATCTGAAGCTTCCTTAACAGATTTTCCTGTAAAGCACATAACTGCGCCTGACTCACATCTGACATGAGGGGGCCTGCACAATTTGACAGAGTAGGCGTTGACTGAAAACGTTAATGCAGTGGTCCAATCACACTCCTGGTGGTTGCAACTTTTTTAAGTATATATAGGCGGTTTTGATATTTTGTTATGGTCGATGGTTGAGCTAGGCTCCTGCATTGTAAAGCTTTGATGAAAGCTATGGTTATCTATTATGTAATAGGATTTGAGATTTCATGTTTAATATAAGTCAACTTCTTTCCATCTCTTTGTAAAAGCTGTGTTAGAACACTCGGGCATGGAGGATTTAGTCGAGGGTCGTATGCTGTTGTTATGAAGGTTTGATTTAAGTAGTAGTGTGACCAGTTTTAATCAATTAGTTTTGTTATCTTTTTCCCTCTCACACTGAAGAGCTCGGGCATGGATGATCCAATCGAGTTGTTGTAGCTGCATCATGATGTATGTTTGATCATTGTGTTGTTATGATTGTGTTGCTTAAATATACTTAAGTGCCTGAAACTTTGAATCCAAGAGGATCTTGTGTTTGAGTTTTTCTTCCTTAGGTTGCTGGAAGACCTGATGTCCATATCAGACCTCTACATTCTCCTCACCAAGTCTTCCTTCTATTCACCTTTAATCCAACTTGATGACTGAAGTTGAATCAAGACCTCATTTGCTTGTGCATACCAGTCCAATTTTTTGAGTTAAAGCGATATCATCTCGAGTCTGTGCCCATTCGATCCCCCTTAAATTTATTCATTGTGACATACAAACTGATGGGTAATGGGCTTACCTCCCCTGCAATCAGGAGGTGACTTCTAGTGCTAACATTTCTGGCGCCGTTACCGGGGACGAAAGTGAAGATATCTTCCCTGGGAGAACAAAAAAGAGCTTCTGATTTTGAAGGTGCATCAGATATCAGAACCATTGAAGATTGCAGCGTGCACCTGGTGACTCCACCATCAAAGACTCCACTGGGGAGGATCCTGTTGACATAAAAATGACCATACCGAAGGGAAAGACCAGGTACCAGTCTATGAGTTTTCTTCATGAAGTCTTGTTCTTCTTTATCAACTCATTTCTCTCTTTCCCTTCACAGATAAAGAGGATTATCCTCTGCTTTGTATATTCAGATGACAATAAGCCTTCCTTCATTCATCCATCCTTGGAAGAAGAAGATATGCCCTCTTCTTGTGTTGTATATGCTGATCCCAAGTCTTCACCTCAACCTGTTCATAAAAGTGAGATTTGTATTGCATCTCCTCTCGAAATTGATCGCCCTTATAGGCTTGAGGAGGTCGAAAATGATTCACAACCTTCTTAGATCTCATTACCTCCTGTTGTTTCTGTTGAACCTCCCCCATCCTCTTGTTGAATCCCATATTCAGCCCAAAAGTTTTCAAGCTAAGATTAGAGACAAGATGTTTAAGCCTCTAAGGCTGCCACATCACCTGCATCCCTATCCTCCTTATTCCTTTGAATATCTTCCTCGATTTTTTGGGGAAGATCATGTTACAACTGAGAGGCACTTGGGGGCCTTTGAGAACTTTATTGATCGGTTTGAGATCGTTCATGATGATGTTACCATGAGGATGTTCTCACATTCCCTGTCTGGAGATGTTGTTGTGTAGTTTAGATGTCTGGAGGCCGGTTCTATTGGTTCCTGGACCGAGCTATGCCATGCTTTTTTAAAGTGTTGGGGTGAGAACAAATCCCTTGATCAATATTGGTTTGAGTTTAATGCCTTGAGGAGAGGGGAAGAGGAAGCCTTGGCTGTCTTCAACAGGAGGTTTTATGGTGTTTATCATAGTATGTCCATGGAGATCAGACCCACAAAGACTGCTGCCATGGTGTACTATGTCATGGATCAACATCCAGAGCTTTTCCTTCTCCCGAGAGAAAGGAAATCTTCATCGTTAAGACATTTGTTTGAAGATGTGTTATAGGTTGAAGAGAACATCATGGCTAGCAAGTGGGTTCATAGGCAGACATATCTCGAAAATTTGCATGTACATGAGCAAGAAGACTATCAATCTGTTTCATATTCCGAGCAAGAAGATAGTGAATATGAATCAGATCTGGAACAACAACAAGGAAGTAGGTATGATTCATAGTTGGAATCAGGTTCTTCAACATTTGCATATTTTTCTATGGGCATGAATGCATATCAATCTTATGATCAGTTTCCATAACATTTTGAGCATGTAGCAGTGGCTGATTGCATAGATAAATGTATGTTCTTGGCTGATCATAGTTATGATGTTCTAAATCCTGCTGCACCTTTATCTTGTGACCATTTTTATGAAGAAGAGATGACAACTGTTGATGATCAAGAGTTGGTCTCAAAAGAACAAGGAGGACATTTATTTGCAAGCAGAGAGAATTTTACAGAGGAGTAGCTTGGTCTTCTAAAGTAGCCAGGATTCTATCGCATTATTCATGATCATGTGGCCATATACATGGAGTCATACATTTAAAATTTTCTGAAATTTTCAAATTGCATTACTTCACCAATACTCACAGGCGAGTATGGTGCTATGAAAGATTTCCAAGACCACACCATAGATCCTTTTCCTTTATTAATTAAGGAAAAACATTGGGTGGAAATCAACTACCCTAGACTCGCAGAAAACACAGAGCATCATGTAAAGGAGGAGCTTAGTGGGCAGTTTATCTCCTGTCCAGAACTTGTATTTCAGCAGGTATCACTTGGTATCAGCCATCCTGCATCCGTTCTCCACCCACCTGTGCACTCTGAGAACATCACACGATGGGTGAGTCGCAATAAAGGATAGGAGTTAATTTCTTACCATTTGAGCTCCCCTAATTATAAATTTTGTGACCCTGTGGGATTATATATGGAGCCATGTTTTCCAAAATCATTGGAGCCTGTAGATTTATTCACCTTATCATCATTTGGGGGTATAGTCAGTGTTCCAAGCCATGTCCTCATTTTGCTGTCATACTTCCTTAGCCTTTTGTGGATTATCTGCAGTAAAGAGAAGGATCATATTACCAGACAGTCAGGGTGGCTATGGTGGAAGTTTTCTTTTACCTAGCGCTTTGTAAAAATCAGTTAGCTTAAGTTTATGTACATAAACAAGCTCCTTTTGGAGCCCATGTGTTTTGTTTTAGTTTTTAGGATAGTGTGCTTGTCAGCTTTTATTTCTGAGAAGGATGTTTTTTGAGCATGACTCCATAGCCCAATGCAGAAGGCAACTGACACTACTTGTTCTTGGCAGCTCGCAGGGAGCATGCCATCCCCTGTGGAGCCAAATGTTATCACATATAGTTGTCAAGGGCATCAGGTCGTCCATGTTCGTGGTCTGCACATGAAGTGTCCGAGCGCATCATGCAGAGCAACTCATTTTGGGCTTAAAATACAAACAGACAAGTTGAATTTTGTCAGCGGTGGAGATTCCAGGAGCATTCCAGATTAACGACCCCTGGGTATTCGGGATTTCAAAATTGCACGAAGTATAGCGTCATGAGAAAGGCCGAACCTTGAAGTCCCGAAGCAAATCTTAACCGTCGATTCGAAAAGGGAAGATCTGATCCATTGATCTGAAGAGGGAAGATTTGAGCCGCTGATCGTAAATCCTTGCCCAAGATCACAGGATCGATGACCACAGTCCATTACGGGGAAGCAACGTGCTCGGGCGATAATTTTCTTGAGCGGTCCCGCAATTGAAGTCGTGGTTTGGCAAAACTAATACGTGGAAAAAGGTGGTGGATTGCGGGCTCAAAAGCGGTGTGAACCCAAACCACTTTTGAGCGGCCCTGCAATTACGCGTTTATATGGCGTCCTATCCGAGAGCAGCGTGTGGCCGCCCCCTTGGCATTAAGCCGCGTTTCAATCCCGATGCAGGTCGTTAATGAAAGTGAGAGAGGTGGTTGAAAACTCGTCTCACCACATAAATGGAAAACATGCAGAGAGCGGCCGTAAAGGCAGATTGTCAATCCGAAGCTTCTGTATAAACATATTTTCTTGTAAAGCACATAACTGCGCCTGGTTCGCATTTGACACGAGGGGGCCTGCACAATCTGACAGAGCAGGCATCGAATGAAAACGTTAATGCGGTGGTCCGATCACACTCTTGGTGGTTGCAACATTTCTTGTATATATAGGCGGTTTTGATATTTTGTTATGGTCGATGGTTGAACTAGGCTCCCACATTGTAAAGCTTTGATGAAAGCTCTGGTCAACTTCTTTCTATCTCTTTGTAAAAGCTGTGTTAGAACACTCGAGCATGGAAGATTCAGTCGTGGGTCGTATGCTGTTGTTATGAAGGTTTGATTTCAGTGGTATTGTGACTAGTTTTAATCAATTAGTTTTGTTATCTTTTTCCCTCTCACACTGAAGAGCTTGGGCATGGATGATCCAATCGAGTTGTTGTAGCTGCATCGTGATGTATGTTTGATCATTGTGTTGTTATGACTGTGTTGCTTAAATATACTTAAGTGCCTGAAACTTTGAATCCAAGAGGATCTTGTGTTTGAGTTTTTCTTCCTTAGGCTGCTGGAAGACCTGATGTCCATAGCATACCTCTACATTATCCTCACCAAGTCTTCCTTCTATTAACCTTTAATCCAACTTGTTGACTGAAGTTGAATCAAGACCTCATCTGCCTTCGCATACCAGTCCAGTTTTTTGAGTTAAAGCGATATCATCTCTAGTCTGCGCCCATTCGACCCCCCTTAAATTTATTCATTGTGACATACAAATTGATGGATACTAGGCTTACCTCCCCTGCAATCAAGAGGTGACTTCTAGTGCCAATACTATAAAAAATTATTTTAAATGAGATAATTTTATTTACATACAAAATAATATTACTACACTTTAAAATCTTAATATTATATCACCAAAATTAAATCCTTAGATTTATAAATTTTTTGAATTTTTTTCCTATTTAAAAAAAAAATATATATTCCAACTTATTATATAGATGGAAAAATAACTTATTTTTAAAATTTCTCATACTAAGTCCAATTAAAAAATTAACAAACTCCAATTAAAAAATTAACCGCGTGGAATGGCCACACCATGTCTTTCAAAAGGATTGTCCAGTGACCACGTGGGTATCCATTGGTTTCCACTTGGGCATCGATTCGGCCATTAAATACGTGTGACAATGCACGGACGTTTAGAACAATTAAGGAACCACTCCATTTTGAAAGGGAAGAGGGAAACTGGTTTTTCCAGTTCCAAGACCCGGGCTGGTGCCCCGGCCTTGGCAGTAGTTGAATTTCCTTTTTCTTCAATATGTCTTTGAGCTTACGGTTAAAAAAATAGTTATGTGATGATTTCACAGGCATTTCTGTGCTATTGGACTTTCCAATAACAGAGAGCATAGAATCCAGTAGTGTGTATGGCAATTTCTTTGACTTGCAGGTACGTTGTGACTATCGATCGAATTCGCTGCCAAAATGAATTTCCGGAGTAGAACTTGGAATTGGCAAATACTGCGAGGAAATCGCTAGCTCTGAAGTGGACGGAGGAGGACGAATGGACGGCCATCCCCTGCATGTCGATGGTCGTGTCCTCAACTTTTGTCCCAATCAAACATAGGCTTCAAAGTAGAGGGGATGGACTGCCAGCAATTCATGCATATATGCTACGGCAGGGGTCATTTACGAGATCGTGTAAGGTGATGATGACTGATATTTCATGCAAGGTCATGATCATTGACGGGCAATGTTCAAGATCATGGAAGGTTATGATCATTCACGAGCAATGTGGGAAGGGCGATCAGACGGTACCCGTGGAGCATGAAGCCACGTTTCATCGGGGACATCATGGACATAACTATCAAATTGTCATCATAATCAGGCACGTTTGTGAATTAGTAACTAGTATAGACTAGAAAATGACAACTAATATAGATTATAATTTGGTGAACTCACAACTACATTAAAAACCGACAATTAATATAGATTAGAATTTTCAGAGACTGTGCATACTTTAGACTCAAGTCTTTACAGCTGAAATGCATACAAAAAACTTCACAGAAACGCCCGAGACATGCACAGCATGCATTGAAAAATGTATTGCATCCTCTCACAGGCCTTTGGATTGGGGTGGCTCATCTTTTTTCAAAGTCATGGAGGCCAACTCCTTTTCCTGTTTGGTGGGTGAAGTATTATATTACTCTTCATTGTTTTTAAATCTGCTGATACTACATTCTTGGATGGTAATAACTGTTTTTCTACTGTATTTTGTTTCTTGCAGGGGATCCCCCCTGATTTTGTGAAGAGAATGCAATGTGGAGCGTGTAAAGATGCAATTCTACAGGGCCCAAGTGGGCATTTGTGGCATGTGAATCTGTGCTGTGCTAACACGTGGGCATCTTTCACAGATGGTTGGGAAAGTTTTGTTTCCGATCAGTTTATTGAAGTTGGAGATATTCTAGTTTTCAGACATGTTGATGATGTACTTTTTGCGGTGCAAGTTTTTGGACCAAGTGGTTGTGAGAAACAAAGTGCCTTTTCTTTTCAAAACTACACCTCATGTTGTCTCGGAAAAAGAAATTTAAGCCTCTCCACAATCTGCAACAAGAAAATGTGCGAACACAGGCAGATTTCTACAACAGCCTCTGTTTCTCTCTTGATCGATATAAAGCCAAATAGAAACGGAGACATTACAGCGAAAGATTTGAAAATGGATCACACTCTCACAGGTAAGCAAATATTTCCAAGAGGAAAGCTATGAGGACTTTTTGTTGTATGTCATTGTTTATCTGACATGTATATGTATTTCTTCTGCCGAGGTTCTCGAAGGCACTAATTCTGGCCAGTCTAATTCGCCGAGGAATCTGCCTGAATTTTCTGTGGTTCTGCCGAAGAGTGCAGTTACTGACCAATACAGGATGGTAAGTTTCACTCCAACCCTCATTGCATTGCAGAATATGTATAAAACTCCATAGAAAGGCCTGTAGCTTGTGTACATCATGCCTCCAGAAACAGAATATAGTGTTTTCTTTTTGTGTTCTGTGTTATTATGGTGAAAAAAATTGTTCTTCCTGTTTTGTTCTATTATGGTGAAGAAATCGAATAGTGCTCAAGTATTTGACAGTATTCATCCATCATAATCTCAAAATATACGGGTTCTTTGGTAAATGCAAAAGTTATATGACTTCAAGAAGTTACGCTAATGCATGCACTCATTTATAAGAGTGTATTTAGAGTTCTTTATCGAATCATTATGTGGAATGCATAGTAGCAAGATTCGGCCATACTGCTTCAAGGAAATTCAGAAGTGGTACGAAATTCGACTGAAATACTGATACAGAACAGTCAATACTGTCTTCTATACCCAGAGACCTATACCCAAAAAATCACTAAAAAACCTAAAAAAATCACTAAAAAATCACTAAAAAATCTATAAATATAAACTACATCGCAAAGTTTTCGAGAAATGAATTAAATTTTGTGGTTTATTGCATTCTTGACACTCAAATTCTTCTAAAATATGTAATGTTCATGGAATTAGCATCCATAAGAGGCAACAGGGCAATAAAATTTCCATTGTTGATGATGGCGTGTGCTATTTCAATTAGATGCCTAATGTTGGATTAGCTTAAAAATTTCCATTGTTGATAGACAACGAATTCCATTTCAATTATATGCCTAATGTCGGATTAGCTAAAAAAACTTGGTTCTAACTCAATTTGTCATCCATGGATCCTAGCTCACTGCTGAATCTTTTGTGAAAACGGTGCACTTCAGAAGTTTGAAAGCTATTGGGGATATCATTTACCTTCATCTAGATCTCTAAATAATCGCTAACATCTCCACCTTTCCTCTTAAGTGTGCACGTACTAATTTAGTGTTGTCTCCAATTTTAATGCGTATCCAATCCATTTTAAGTGCTTCTTTGGTTTTTTAGAGTAGGGTTGTTAGTAAGTGATTAGAGTGACCTGGGCTAGGCTTGGAATCAAACCGGCTGGTTACCACTATACCTGCTAGGATATATGCAACAGCCTGCAAATCACATATACTACTAGAAACTTGTGACTCGGTCTAAGGTAGAGACATCCCTATAACTACGGGGTGCTTACATTTCCAGCCAAGCCACTTTGGGCCAACATGTCGTGGGGGGTGGATCCTAGGTGGGAAGGTTGACAAGCTTCCTCCTGACTGATAGAGCTATTACATTGAACTTTGCAATAATGTTTGAGGTATGCCCTTCACCTTACTTGAATGACTTGATGAATTTTCCATTTTGTGCTCTCATGTTTCCTCTCTAGTCTATTCTCAGATGGACATGACCACATCATTGGTTTTTCCTCTTATGAAGGGATGATAAAAGCTTATAAGTTATCCTGAGACATATGTGGACAGTTTATCTTTGAAGAAGACCCCTTTGAATTTGTCTTGCAGCCTCCCCTTGCTTGATTCTCTTTCTCCATCTTGCTTGATGTTGAGTTGGTCTTCTATAAGTCACTTTGACTTATTTGACTTTGTGATTAATATTTTAAGTAATTAAAATATTAATTTTTATTTATTTTATTTTTTAGGTTTTTAACCTAAATTCTAACCCTTCCCAAAACTATAAATTAAGACCTACCCCTCTCTCATTTTACATTCACTTGCTCTCCTCTTCTAAGTCTGATTTTCTGTGGCTATCTCAGATTGGCTCTTGTGTTGGGTGTTCGGCCTTCTTGGTGGACTCTCTCTCTTGTTTGAGGTGCTGCCTCCCGAGTTTTGTTCCTCTTGCTGGCTGGTGCTTATTTCTGGTCTTCCTCTGCTGGGTGTTGGAGCCACGGACCTCCCTCCTGCTGTGTACAAGTGCCACGGACCTCCCTCTTCTGCTGTAGGTGCTGCGGCCTTCTTTGGGCCTCTCTCCTTGCTGCCGCTGTGTGTTGAAAGGGTGCTGCTGCCTTCTAGGCAGCCCTTTGGCTTCTCCCCTCATCTCTCCTGGCTGCCTCTGAGTTTCTTCTCTACTGCTGTGGGTGTTTTTCTTTGGCTGCCACCTACTGCTATTTATTAAATTTCTTTGCTGCTGTGGGTGTTTTTCTTTGGCTGCCACCTACTGCTATTTATTAAATTTCTTTGCTGCTGTGGGTGTTTTTCTTTGGCTGCCACCTACTGCTATTTATTAAATTCTATCTTAAGGGTTTTGCACTCAGTTCATCTTGGTCAGTTTTGGTTGAGCTTTTTTTGTGGTCTTTGGGGTTTCCTATATCAGTTTTCTCTTGTTGAGTTATTCTTGATAAAACTGTCCACTTAAAGATCATGATGAGATACCCTCAATTGAGGGTTTGATCCATGACCTTCATAGCTTGTCTGAGCATAAAGAAAGAGGAATGCCTTACATCAGGTACCTCTATCATTTGTTTTGTTAAGGTAAAGTTCAGATCTGGCTGCACTCTTGTTTACTTATGTTTCTAGTTTAATTTAACATTCAGAAATGTCATTTTCTGTTCTTGATCAGTTCTAGATTAAGTCTGTTCTCTTTAGCATATTCAGTCTTGTATTTTCAGTATTTCATCTACTTCAGTTTTTGTTTTAAAGTGCTGATCTGTATGTACAGTAGAGTTCAATTTTGAAAAAGAGATTAAGTCTGTTCTCTTTAGCATATTCAGTCTTGTATTTTCAGTATTTCATCTACTTCAGTTTTTGTTTTAAAGTGCTGATCTGTATGTACAGTAGAGTTCAATTTTGAAAAATATATCTCTGTTTTATTTTCCCAAAAAATCTAACATGGTATCAGAGCATAGGGCGTGAAAAGAGCTCAATAGTGGCAGACTTTTGAGCCTGCGTAGATCCTTGTTTTAGGGTTTGTTTTGCAGATCAGCAGTAAGGTTTTTTTATCTTCAAATCAGCATGGCTTCATCTTTAGTCAAAGAAGAAGATAGGCTTGAAGGGGCCTCCAACTTCAATGCTTGGAAGGCTAGGGTGTTTAACATACTAGAAGAGGGTGACTTGGATGAGTTGGTTACCAGGGTAATAGAAGAACCTAGTTCAAATACAGGTAGGGCATCATATAAGAAGAGGCAGGCCAAATCTAAAAGAATCGTCTTTGATTCAGTTAAGGATAACATGATTCCCCTCATTGGTCATCTAAGGACAGCCAAGGAATGCATTGATGCCCTAGAAAATATATATGAAAAGAAGGCTCCAACTCAAAAGAGAATATTGAAGAAACAACTATGTACATTAAAGATGGGGAAGGAGGAACCTATCTCTTCCTTCTTTTCCAAGATTTCTCAAACAAGAGATCAACTTACAGCAATTGGAATTGCAGTGGATGATGATGACCTTGTACAAACTGCAATTGATGGCCTCCCTGACTCATGGGAGACTTTTCTCTCTTCGGTCAATGGAAGAGAAGTTCAACCTAACTTCGAGAGATTATGGCATGATTGCTTGGAAGAAGAGGGTAGACTCAAAAGCAGGAATGAGCCCTCAACGGTAAGAGATCATGCTCTTTCAGTCAAAGCCAAGAGATGGAAGAAGATTCCTTAGCGCAAAGGCAAAGGTAAGAAACCCCAAGGTAAGCAATTTCACTTTCACTCTTATTTATCCAAAATAAGAAGTTTTAACTGTAAAAGGCTAGGTCATTATGCAAAAGACTGCAGGAAACCTCCTTCACAGCAGAAGCAGAGACGTAGGTTTCATGCTTCAGTTGCAACTGAGGAAGAAGAACCTCAAAGAAGAAGAATTAGGGAATCCACTAAAGAGCAAGAACAACGTCGAGAATGCTATCTTATCTCAGCCCTCTCCGACACTATAACCAAGTCGGAGGATGTTTGGTTAGTGGACAACGGGGCCTCCAAACACATGACAAGTTTCAAACAAAATCTTGTAAACTATTGGGATAAGAAGTTCAATGTGAAGGTAGAATTGGGTGATGATGGCACCTATGACATCAAAGGGTTTGAATCAACATCTTTTCAGCTTCAGACAGGTAATGTATTTCATATCGATGAAATTCTTTATGTTCCTGGAATAATGAAAAATCTCATCTCAGTTGCAGTACTGGAAAGAAAAGGGTACTCAGTAGATTTCACCAAAGGGAAGGCTCTCCTGTGGCCCTCAAATGGGAGTTTGAGCTCAGCCATGACAATCGGAATTCAAGAGAGTGGACTTTACAAAATCACCGGTCAAGCTATTCAAGCATTAGCTCACGAGATGATAAACCCCTGCGAGCTATGGCACAAAAGACTTGGACATCTCAACTACAATGCACTCCTAGGTTTGCAAAAGATGGTAACGGGTATGTCGGGTTTTTCATTTGAGCATGATAGTGTTTGTAGAGGCTGTGCTCTCGGTAAGAATACAAAGAAAGCTTACTCTCACAGTAATAGAAAAACTAATGAAATTTTAGATCTTATTCATTTTGATCTTTGTGGACCTATGACTGCTCCTTTATTATATCATTTTTATTGATGATTGTTCTCGTAAAACTTGGATTTATCTTTTGAAAACTAAAGATGAATCTTTCAGCAAATTTTAGGATTTTAAAAATCTTGTTGAGAATCAGACAGGTAGACACATCCGTGTTTTCAGAACAGACAATGGAAAAGAATTTGACTACCACAAGTATGATGATCTTTGTCAGGCTTCAGGGATTAAGAGGGAGCTGACTGTGCCTTATAATCCCCAATAGAATGGGGTTGCAGAAAGAAAGAACAGAACGATCTGTGAAGCAGCTAGAGCCATGATGTATGATCAGAGTCTACTTTTAACTCTTTGGGCTGAAGCTGCAAGCACTGCAATCTATATTCAAAATAGGTGTCCTCATAAAGCCCTAGAAGAGGAAACTCCAAAAGAAGTCTTCACCGGTAAGAAGTCTTCAGTTGACCATTTGAGAATCTTTGGCAGTCCAGTCTACATTCATATACCTAAAGAAAAGAGGACTAAGTTAGAGCCCTCCGGAAAGAAATGAACTTTTGTGGGATACGATGAAACCTCAAAAACATACAGAATTTATGTATTAGGGAAAAAGATCATTGAGGTCCGCAGAGACGTGACTTTTCATGAGGAAACTGCCTTTCGTCGTTCTAGAGAAATTCCATGTGATACAGAGGAGCGGGAAGCTCCATCTCCGGAACCTTCAGATACACCACTTCTAGATGAGCAGAGGGAGGAGACCATAGATCCTTTAGTGGATCCCACAAGGGATTCTGTTGAGTTTCCCTTAGAGAAACCTCCTGTTAAAATAAATCCAGCTTGGTGCCGGGAAATTCTAAAGGAAGCAAAAAAGCTTGCAATGCCTAAAGGTACCTTCAGAGAAAGCAAGAAACCAGATAAGTACTCCATCCTGATAGCGCAGTTGAATCTTGTGATTGACTCAGAACCTTCCACCTTTGAAGAAGCCTCTAAACATAAAGTGTGGAAGGATGCCATGATAGAAGAGCATGAGTCAATATTAAAGACCTCATAGAAAATCAGTGGTAACCTTTAAATGGCTTTATAAAATAAAGCATGCAGTAGATGGCAGTGTTGAAAATTCAAAGAAAGATTTGTGGCTCATGGCTTCTCTCAAAAAGAAGGAATTGACTATGATGAGATCTTTGCTCCTATTGCCAGGTATACTTCCATCAGAATCATTATCTCTCTTGCCTCAGTTTTTGATTGGAAACTTCACCAAATGGATGTTAAGACTTCCTCTCTCAATGGTGAAGTTGAGCAAGAAGTTTATATTGAGAAGCCTGAGGGTTTCGTGATCCATGGGAAAGAATCCCATGTATGCAAACTCAAGAAAGCATTGTATGGATTGAAACAAGCTCCGAGAGCTTCGTATGGAAGAATTGACAGTTTTCTACAGAGTCGTGGATTCTCCAAGAGTATAGCAGATCCTAATCTTTATATAAAGATTGTACAGAATCATCATGTTATCTTGGTTTTATATGTGGATGATTTGTTCCTTACCGGAGAGGAACGTCTTATATTTCAGACTAAGAGGGAGTTATCAACAGAATTTGAAATGAAAGACTTCGGTCTTATGCATTACTTTCTTGGCTTAGAAGTGTGGCAAAAACCAGACGAGATCTTTCTCTCACAAAGCAAGTATGCACTTGATGTGCTCCGCAGATTTGGCATGTTGGACTGTAAGTCCATGTCCACACCTATGATTTTTAATCTGAAGAAGTTACATGATCAAGCTACAAGTTCATATCTAGAAGACCCCACAGTATATCGTCAGATCATTGGGTTCTTGATGTATCTAGTACATACTAGATCGAACATTTGTTATGTAGTGAATGCCCTCAGCCAGTTCATGTGTGAACCGAAACATATTCATATGGTTGTTGTTAAGCATGTTCTCAGATATGTTCGGGGAACTAGCCTATGGGCTCAGATATACTTCCAATGGAGGGGTAATGCTTCATGGTTTTACAGATTCAGATTGGATGGGTAGTACAGTGGACCAGAAGAGTACTTCCAGATATTGTTTCAGTTTGGGTTCAACTATGATCTCCTGGTCCAGCAGGAACCATGGCTCCATAGCCCGGAGCATTTCAGAGGCAGAATACATTGCTGCAAGTGCTTCTAGTAGAAAAGCAGTGTGGCTCAGAAAGCTACTCTCATATTTGTTCAGTGTTGAGTTGGAACCCATAGTAATTCATTGTGATAACCAGAGCTGTATAAAGATCTTCGAGAATTTGGTGTTTCATGACAGATCGAAACACATTGAGATGAGATATCACTATGTTCGAGACATGGTGCAGAAGAACATTCTCAGTATTCAGTATGTTCCGACGACGGAACAAACTGCAAATATTTTGACCAAGCCTCTGTCCTTGACAAAGTTTGTGTACTTTCGAGACAAGCTTGGTGTTGCTGAGAATGCCTCTCTTGCTGAGAGGGAGTGTTGCAATTAGTGTAGTTGCAAGAGCCATTCTCCAGGAGGATGCATAAGACCTTAGCTGAGATCTAGGGCCCCCAGTACATTCCTGGGGTTCTTGGTTTGGGACCAAGTAGTTTGAGCCATGGAAAAAGACCCCAGTGAGGGCCCCCAATGTATTTCTGGGGTTCTTGGTCAAGGACCAAGCAGTAAGTCCCTAGATGTGTTCTAGGGCCCTTGGGTGTGTTCCAGGGAATCCTTGCTCGGTGCTTGGATTGATCCTTGGATGTGTTCCTTGGTGGTTGATGATGTAAGTCCCTAGATGTGTTCTAGGGCCCCTAGATGTGTTCCAGGGAATGCTTGCTTAAACGCTTGGGTTGATCCTTGGTCTTGTACCTTGGTGGATAAAAGACCCTAGATGTGTTCTAGGGCCCCTAGATATGTTCTTGGGTATCCTGGTCTAGGACCAGGTGGTTCTTGGTTGTGTACCGAGATGTGATGATGTGTGATTTTCTTGGTCTCTCCTGTGATGGTCCATGAGACCTAGGAGCAACTAGAAGATGGACATGACCACATCATTGGTTTTTCCTCTTATGCAGGGATGATAAAAGATTATAAGTTATCATGAGACATATGTGGATAGTTTACCTTTGAAGAAGACCCCTTTGACTTTGTCTTGCAGCCTCCCCTTGCTTGATTCTCTTTCTCCATCTTGCTTGATGTTGAGTTGGTCTTCTATAAGTCACTTTGACTTATTTGACTTTGTGATTGATATTTTAAGTAATTAAAATATTAATTTTTATTTATTTTATTTTTTAGGTTTTTAACCTAAATTCTAACCCTTCCCAAAACTATAAATTAAGACCTACCCCTCTCTCATTTTACATTCACTTGCTCTCCTCTTCTAAGTATGATTTTCTGTGGCTATCTTAGATTGGCTCTTGTGTTGGGTGTTTTGCCTTCTTGGTGGACTCTCTCTCTTGTTTGAGGTGCTGCCTCCCGAGTTTTGTTCCTCTTGCTGGCTGGTGGTTATTTTTGGTCTTCCTCTGCTGGGTGTTGGAGCCACGGACCTCCCTCCTACTGTGTACAAGTGCCACGGACCTCCCTCTTCTGCTGCAGGTGCCGCGAGCTTCTTTGGGCCTCTCTCCTTGTTGTCGTTGTGTGTTGAAAGGGTGCCTCTGCCTCCTAGGCAACCCTTTGGCTCCTCCCCTCATCTCTCCTAGATGCCACTGAGTTTCTTCTCTACTGTTGTGGGTGTTTTTCTTTGGTTGCCACATACTGCTGTTTATTAAATTCTGTCTTAAGGGTTTTGCACTAAGTTCATCTTGGTCAGTTTTGGTTGAGCTTTTTTTGTGGTCTTTGGGGTTTCCTATATCAGTTTTCTCTTGCTGAGTTCTTCTTGATAAAACTGTCCACTTAAAGATCATGATGAGAGGGTTTGATCCATGACCTTCATAGCTTGTTTGAGCATAAAGAAAGAGAACTGCCTTACATCAGGTACCTCTATCACTTGTCTTGTTAAGGTAAAGTTCAGATCTGGTTGCACTCTTGTTTACTTATATTTCTAGTTTAATTTAACATTCAAAAATGTTATTTTATGTTCTTGATCAGTTCTAGATTAAGTCTGTTCTCTTTAGCATATTCAGTCTTGTATTTTCAGTATTTCATGTACTTCAATTTTTGTTTTAAAGAGTTGATCTGTATGTACAGTAGAGTTTAATTTTGAAAACGATATCTCTGTTTTATTTTCCCAAAAAATCTAACACTATTGCACCTTTCTATGCTCCATCAAAACCCCTTTCTTCTCGATCTCCACACAAAAATTCTCTAGTGTTTATCCAAAGGGTATCACAAATTGCTAAATTCCCTTGCCATATAAGTTTCAAAGTATATCAAGAGCATCTCCAAGCAGGGTTTTTCATTCCTAAAATCATATACTACTAGAACCTTGTGACTCAGTTTAAGGTAGAAACATCCCTATAACTACGGGGTGCTTACATTTCCAGTCAAGCCACTTTGATCCAACATGTTGTGGGGGGTAGAACCTAGGTGGGAAGGTTGACAAGCTTCCTCCTGATCGATAGAGCTATTACATTGAACTTTTCAATATTGTTTGAGGTATGCCCTTCATTTTCTTTGAATGACTTGATGAATTTTCCATTTTGTGATCTCATGTTTCCTCTCTAGCCTATTCTCACTATTGCACCTTTCTATGTGTTGCCTTCCTAATACACACTTGCTAGCGTGAGCTAAGTCCAACTCACTTAGTGTGTCCTCGGAGACACAATGTCTAGGTTCCAAATCCACACTGTCACCTTGACTTGAACCTCTTCCTTCTAGGCTTACTCCTAGGGAAGCCAAGAGGGGTTGTCCCTAGTTACTAAATGAATTTTAAAGTTAATGTTCTAGGAGTTAGTTTTAATTGTTTAAAGGCTAAGGGGAAAACAAGCCTAGGATGTTCAAGCAGCAATGCAAGTGCAAGTTTTAATCTAAATGAGAGTCAACCCTTTCCCTAAGTCAACTAAAGACTAGTGCCTAAGGTTGGGCAATGGGGTCAACTATGTTTGAGGGTGGTTCAATTACAAAATGTTTACAGATAAATCAAGTTAAACTACCCCAAACCAAGATTATTAATGCTTACAAAAGAATACTAAAGATTACAAGTTATTACACTATTAACAAACGATACAACAATGTACAAAGATACAAGAAGTGTAAGTGTTCACAATTTGCCAAGCATGCCCCAATAACACTTACTCTATTGGATTGCCTTCACTGGCTACAATCACACAAAGCACTCAAGAATCAAAGAAAGTGATGCCTCCCCAAGTGGGATACTCACCTCTTTCTTGATTCACACCACAACAACCAATTAACAAGATATTCAGATATTCACTTAGGCATAAGAAGTATTATCCATCAAATTTCACATAAGATAATCAAATGATATTTTCACCAATGATGTGTTCCTATCAATACATCTACCCCAACATACAAAGGTGATCTATGCAACTATGTGTTTAAGGAGTTTCTTAAAGATTTGATAAATTTTATTTCCTTTCCCCCCTAAACTAGATGTGTGCTCCAAGCTTCCTCCTCCCTTGGCCAAATGATTGCCTGGTGCTCAAGATAGTAAGGCTAACGAGTCCTTACCCTAGCTTCCAAGGTCATCCCTAACAGTAGGAGTACTTCCCGGAAAGGATCTCCCCGACGAAACCACGGGACGGTCCCCCGCCACTACCCTCCGTTGTTTTCCTCCCACCCGTTTTAGATGGTGGAGATGGCTGAATGGAGCCCCTAAAATTGTTCCTAAGTGTTA
>SNQJ01S0111977.1:18105-34534 GCA_010110895.2 Picea sitchensis | reverse complement strand
GGTGTGCCCATAGGGGGGAAGAAGGCGCGCATGGTATGTGCACCTATGTTCTACACAGTTGCACATGGGTGCGTGGTTGTGTAGTGGACATGCGCACTGTGATGCGCGCCTGTGTTTGTGACAGGGGCGCATGTAGGTGCCCCTATATGGCGGACAAGTGTGCATGAGTGCGTGCCTGTGGGATGAACAGGCGCGCACTCATGCATGCCTGTGGGATGAACAGGTGTGCATGTGTGCACGCCTGTGGGGTGAACATGCACACATATGTGTGCACCTATGGTTTAAACAAGCGCGCCTTTGGGGCAAGGATGATGGGTACAAAACTTATCTTTTTTGGAGATTTTAATGTGTTTTATGGTCAAAATGGATGATCTAGGACTGTATTATGTGGTTGCAGGTGATCATTTGTATGATGTCGGTCCACTGGCGAGAGCGAGACTGGTCACAGCTGAGGGATGTCATGGATATTGAGGAGTCGGGGGTTCGTGCCACTTTGGCAGCCTATGGGCTACTGAAGTTCTTTGAGTGCCCATTGATATGGTCTCAGGAGTATCTTCTGCAGTTTTTGATCCGGATGTGGAGTCTGGTTCTGCATTGTTTTATGGTGCGGGGAGAGCAGATCACCTTCACTGTGGTGGAGGATGTATACTTTCTGATTGGGCTCCCTTTTTGGGGAACGCCCCTACCAGTGGAGCCTGTGTTACCTGCGGACTTGCAGTTAGCTACCTTGGGCCAAAGGTATTGTTCGAGGGAGAACTTCATGTTAGGCTCTGTAGTGAGTATCAGGGCGATGGATGCTTTAGCTCATCACTGTGTAGCAGCGATGATTGTGAGGGTATATGGGTCCCTCGTCACTCAGCGGATCAATGCTGGTCAACTGAGGGTTATGGGGAGGGCACTGGCTGGAGAGAATTTTGCCTGGGGTTTGATGCTGCATGCCAAGATGGTAGGGCAGCTGGATAGATGTTGGAATGTAGACTCAGGGAACTTTTCCTTTGGGTCCATCTTGGTGGCCTGGTTTTTGGAGAGGGTGTCAATGTTGCGCCCTAGAATTTTATTTGGCACACCTAGTGTGTGAGAGCCACGACTGAGTCGGTGGTCAACGATTTTGATTCGCCATGGTGGTGGTGAGGGTGGCCATTTTTTCACGGCCAAGGCTGCACAGGTGTGGCGGCAGATGCCACAAATCATAATGCAGTATCCATACTGTGGTGTTGACTTCCAGGGTGATCCGGATATGGTGTTACCTCTAGGGGAGGTGTTTGACCACCGAGGTATGTTTGTGGTTTTGATATGTTGATTTTTGAGATAGCATGACATGTGTATTTTGTATAGATGCTAATACTATCATTTGGTTGTTTGTATGTGAAGATGTGGGACCTCGTGGGCGTGAGGTTGATCTGATGAGAGTGTCAGCTCATCAGGAGTCGGGGAGACCACCGTGGGTAGGAGAGAGACGTCGGTGCGAGGATGTTGAGGTGAGACCAGTCGGTGACGAGAGGGTGTCTAAGAGATGTCATTTTGATGACCCTAGTGTCGGGTCATCGCATGCTCCTCTGACGGAGGCTGGGGGAGATTTTGAGGATATTCACCACTGCTTGGAGGCGGTGCTACAGGGCGTGCCTGAGGGCATGTGGTCGTACATCCAAGATGAGGGAATCCTGAAGCAGTGTGTGGGAGTTCCACTGATGTGGCAGACCGTGGTGCAGAAAGCAGCAGTAGCAAGTGCTGCGATGATCGGGCGGTTACCTCCAGGTCTGGAGGGACTGATAGTGGGTGGGGCACCACTAGCTGAGGGAGGGGAAGGAGGTGGTGCACTAGAGGCACCTTGAGTGTCTCTCTATGTATTTTTGTATTTTTGTATATAGGCTGGTGAGCCCATTTTGGTGTACTGAGACTAGTTTTGTACCGAGGTGCTTCACTGACCTGTGGATTTTGTATACGATGTATGTATGTAAACATTTTNTTTGGGGTCTTTGTGATGTTTTCATGTGTTTTTTAATGTGTTGATGATGTCTAATCTATACATGCTATGACATGCTCTTGATGGTTTATGTGTGTGTAGACATATCTTGATGTGATATATGCCAATCGAGTATAATGTTAGCTAGGTTATATGTGATTTAATTCAATTGTCTTGGAATATGTGTAAATGTAATGGAAACAAAATGTCGAGATAAAAGTCTAACTTGCAGGTATTTGCGAAAGAGGAAAGGATCACAGACACGGTACACATTGTTCAGCTGGAGGACGACTATTTGGGAGTCAAGAAATATGCTAAGGTGACGAATACGATGATGACGAGAATCAGCGAGGAGGACAATGACAGTAGTGTACTCGGCTTGGTTGTTGGTTGTTGAACCCAAGCATATGCCACTAGAGTGGAGCAGTTCATGTGAGGGGGAATAGAGGGCCGAAGCGACTGAAGTGAGATTTTGTGTCCAACGGCTAGCGTCGTCGGTGTAACCAATGTGGTAGGTCAATGGAGGTAGCATCTGTCAATAACAAAACTGATAGTTTAGACGTGAGGGATGGAAAAAAGATTAAAAACACTACAAAATAAATAACCTAATGTAGAATGGCTACGCTTAGGCGCAAAATTTCTTTAAGTATAACCCGTTGATGGGTTCTTTGAGAGAGAGGCCTTCAGGGGAAGCCATGATGTATGCGCCTTTGGTGAGGCAATGTTGGATAATGTAGGGGCCATTCCATAGTGACTCGAATTTTCCATGACCGAGGGTATCATGAGTGATATCGTAAGAAAGGACGAGGTCACCTTCGTGAAATGAGCGAAGGTTGACATGGTGATCAAAGGTGGCCTTTGACCATTTTTTGGTTGCCTCATTGTTCTGTAATGAAGATCGATGATCTTGATCTAGGGACTCTAAGTTCAGCAAATGTTGCTCTATTTGAGCAGTGTCGGGTAATAGCTCAATTGTGGTGCGTAAGGTGGGAATTTCTCACTCAATAGGAAGAGTGGCCTCGACCCCATGGACTAGATGAAATGGTGTGAAACCAGTGACCGTTTTCATAGTCGTACTATAAGCCCATAGCGTGGAAAATAAAATATGATGACAATTGGTCTTATGTTTGTTAACCGTGCACTGCAACATGGTCTTAAGGACCTTGTTAACTACTTCGACCTGTCCATTAGACTAAGGGTAATATGGTGAGGCAAACTCATGGGATAATCCCAACCGAGAGGAGAGTTTGACGAAAATATCATTCTCGAAATGTTTCCCGTGATCGGAAACTAGTTGGAGTGGTACTCCAAAGCGGGATATGATGTGATTAAAGAAAAAACACGCTGCAGTGTCAGCGGTGTTGTTGAAGGTGGGCATTGGTTCAGCCCATTTTGTGAAGTAATTGACTGCGAAAACAATGTATTTGTGTCCATTGCTGGATGGGGGATTACAAGTCATGAAGTCGATGCCCCAGTTACAAAAGGGGCTGGCAGTAATGACTGGGTGAAGAAGAGAGGGTGGTGCTCATGCTTTGTTGGCGTAAAGCTGACATTTATTGCATCGCTTCACAATGTGAATGAAATCATGAAACAATGTAGGCCAAAAGTAACCTGCCCAGATGATTTTCTTAGCAGTGGACATCCCTGAACGATGGCCCCCACATGCGTCGCTATGGAAGTAGTTCAAGACTCAAACGGCCTTGTCAATAATCAAGCATCGACGAAGTAGGGTGTCGACCCCTCGCCGATATAAGATATCTCCAATGAGGAGATAGCAGGGGGCCTGGTGGTGAATACGACGGTGATCATCTCGTGAGAGGTGGTTACCGAACTTTTGGGTTTGGAGGTAGGTGAGTAGGTTGTTGTTGCACCTCTTTCATCACCTTAGTGAGAAAAATAGAGGTGCTTGCAAGCTTAGTTGGGTTTTCTAAGCAGGACAACTGCAAGGAAAAGGGTTAGAGAAAGAAATATAAAACAATAACTAAGAAATAAAACAACAACTAAATTGATAAACATAGGGACATAAGGACAAAAGAAACAATGAGACCCATGTCACCAATGTTAAGGCTGATATTAGTGAAATAAAAAACTGAGAAGCAAGAGGACTATGAGTCCCTTCTTCCTCCAAGGGAGGGCTCTTGGACCCCCACAAATAAGCTCTTACAACTTTGAAAATAAAAATGAAAATGGTGAAAGAATTCTTTGCTAATCCACTCAAGGGGTGAGATGGATTGCCCAATGCAATGATGCAAGTATACTCTTGGAAAGGATAGAAGATTACTCAAGAGAATAATGGCATCATAACTTTGCTATGAATTCCTTGAAAAATGAAGTGTATCCATGGCCTTTTTATAGCATTCCTTTGAGTTATTTTCCAACTAGTTTGAAGTGTGTAAACAGGCTAATTAGGGCATTTCTAGGTCTTTGACCAACCACCCAGTCGAATCCAGTCTAGATTTGAGTGTCAAATCAACTTGGAAGCTGAACCAGAAGTGAGTGGGAGGCCAACCACTCTCATAAATGCACCGTTTCTCAGGTGTGCAGATTTTTGCGACAACAGTCGCGCATCATACGCATGTGCACGATTTTTGCGTTATTGTTTCGCGCATGTGCACGTGCGCCCTATGTCTTCATAGCGCCCTTTAATTTTTTCACTAGTTGTATAGTTTTGACCCTTTAGGAATGATTTTGTGTTAATTCTGGTCCATGGGTGAACTCATAACTGTTTGACGATGCTGAATTATTTTAACCATTTGCGGAAAAAATTTCAGTGATAACAAATGCCCCCTGATGGATGAGGTTAGGAGCATACGTATAGCCAAAATCAATAAATGTTTCTTCTACTGAGAGTGTTGTTGTAAGAGAGAGAAATAGTGGGATTATCAAGAGTGCCTCGTTGGAGAGAGAAGGGAACCTGTAGAACCCAACCTTCCATAAGGTGTGTAAAAATAAATTGTGTACAAATGAGGCGGGCATGCCCCATGCTCATGTCATGTAACTCAAAATAGAAATGAAGTGTTGATGTAGAAAACTACAGCGCCCTCGGGGGCGGTCGTGATAAAGGTAGAAGACAAGTCTATAGAGGAACATACTCTGAACAGTAGGAAGTGACATCTGTAAGAAGTATCACGGATTCTGTAGGCACGTGTAAGAACTAACTGCAATAGTCTCAAAGTAAGATCCACCGTAAGATGAGAAAGTGTTGATGTCGAATGTTATGGGGGTCAACGACAGTAGGGAGCATTTTTTGTTCTCCCTGTTTCATCCGAGAGCTCTCATTGGTAAGGTAATGAGAGTCAAGATACTGTCGCCCTTCTGGAAAATTGTACTGATGTCGACAAAAGGGGGACGCGACTCCCAGAAGCAAAAGGCTTCGTGAAATCTACTAGGTGAGTTTAGGAATTGGAGGAGGTACATGGATGAAGTCAAGATGCAGGAAAACTCAAGACTGCCCTTGGTTGGGGTATATATGAGATAAAAGTGGTTGCAACCATTCAACGAGGTCGAGTGTTAGGGGGACAACAAGACAGGGGATAAGTTGTGCCAGTCTTGTGACAAAGTGAAAAAACTCAGAGGGTAGAGGCAAGTGGCCTGTGGGATACTATGAATATATGGAAGATATCGTCAAGGGTAGATGATAAGTAGTTCCCCAACCAAGGGTGAGATGGGTTGATTTTTCCAAAAACGGAAGAAGGCCACCAAAGGTGATGACAAAAAAGGTAATGTAAATGCTGGAAACAAGGGCGTCTGTACAATAAATAAAGAATATTTTGGGATAAGTGTACAAATAGAGAAATGGGTGCCCCAATGTAACATGGTTGGCCTGGGTAGGGCACAATTTTCTTGGAGAACTAGTGGAGGGTGCGAGCCCCATGGGTGGGTTTCTGTATGAGGTAGGTGAAATGAAGGGAAATTTGCAGATGGGCAAACTGATTGTGGATGAAATGGAGGGTTCATGATACTGTGGAGGTGCAGTAAAAAATAAAAACTTGAAGAGATCATATGAGAGTCCACTGGGAAAGCTAGCAAAATGAGGAGAAGGAGTATGTGGCTGATTTGCGACATGATGTAAGACTATTGGGACTCCCATCCCTAAAGGGTTGTGAAAAAAAAAATGAGTGTCAAAGGCACAAAAGGGTGCTATGAATGGGACAACTCAGGTGTGTAAGAGTGCTACTGGGTGACAGTACTGAAGAGGCAAATGGAGGTGTTGGTACTGCAGAGTCGGAGATGGGGATCCTAGAGGAAAATGTCAGAGGGTGTGACTGGAGATGCAAGTGAGATTCAGAGGGAATGACTACATGCCAGTGTTGAGTATATACCTGAAGGGGTTGCGTTGATGTATGATGACCAAGTACCTACACACATGAAAACCAAATACCCGACGTGAACAATATCTGAAGAGAATCGAACATACGAGCATTTATTTGATAATTTTTAAATATGAGCATGTGTAACTAGTCGGGGTATGAAAAAAAAGGTGCCCCAGGGGCTCAAGATGAAAAGTGGCCCGGGGACTGTCATGATGTAGATGACGGGATGTTGATCCCGTGGCTGAAGATGGATCGAGGAATTGACACCCGGAGCTCTCGGAATGGTGAGTGGAATTTTGGCGAAAAGGCCTATATATAGTTGTAGGGTCCACATTGCCACCTCATTTGTACTTGCTACTATAGTGACTGGACGAGAAGTATTCAGAGGAGATTTTGGAGATTCCAGGAGAACGAGGCATCCAATCAAGGACCAGCGAGCCTTAGGTTAGTAGTCTGATCATCCTACATAGAATTAGGGTTTCCATTTTTGGGCAGGGCCTGTACGGAGGGCCGTACAGGGGGTTTTATGCATGTGGGCCCCCACATGCGCGGGCCATCCGGAAGTATGTGTGCACAAGTGCGTGCCTACCCACCGGATAGGCGTGCATGGGGGCACCTGTAAGGGGGACAAAGGCACGCATTATGGGTGCACCTGTTGGCTGTACAACCACGCATGTGTGTGTGGTTGTGTATTGAACAGGCGCACTTTAATGTGCACATGTGGTCATGACAGGGACGCATGAAGGCGCCCCTGTATGTTGAGCAGGCGTGCACTCGTGCTCGCCTGAAGGATGGACAGGCGTGCCTGAGTGCACACCTATGGAGTAAACAGGCGCGCATGTGTGTGTGCCTGTGGGTTAAACAACCATGCCTTGGAGGCAAGGTTGACGGGTGTAAAACTTATCTTTTTAATGTTGTTTACGGTCCATTTGGATAACCTAGGACTGTTTTATGTGGTTGCAGGCGATCATTGTGCACGATGTCAGTTGGTTAGCGAGAGTGAGATTGGTCCCAGCTGAGAGACATCGTGGCTATTGAGGAGTCAGGGGTACGTGCTACTTTGGTAGCCTATGGGCTACTGAAGTTCTTTGAGTTCCCATTGATACGGGCGCAGAAGTATCTCCTGTAGTTCCTTATCCAGATGTGGAGTCCAAACCTGCATTGTTTCATAGTGTGGGGAGAGAAGATTTCCTTCACTGCAGTGGGGGACATATATTTTTTGACTAGGATCCCATTTCGGGGAACGCCCCTACCAGCGAAGCCGGTACTACCTAGGGATGTGGCACTAGTGACAGTGGGCCAGAGGTTCTGTTCGAGGGAGAACTTTATGTCGGGCACTGTTGTGAGCATTGGGGAGATGGATGCTCTAGCGCATCGTTGCATAGCAGCGATGATTGTGAGAGTGTATGGGTCCCTTGCGACATAGCAGATCAGTGGTGGTCAGTTGTGTGTGATGGAGAGGGTATTGGCTGGTGAGCACTTTGCCTGGGGGCTTACACTGCATGCCAGGATGGTAGGTCAGCTGGACCACTGTTGGTCCATGGATATAGGAGAGTTTTCCTTTGGGTCCATCCTAGTGGCCTAGTTTTTGGAGAGGGTGCCTATGTTGTGCCCTAGGATTTTATTGGGTGTGCATGGGGCGCGAGAGCTGTGACTAAAGCGGTGGTCGACTATTTTTCTTCGCCACGGTGGTGGCGAGGGCGGCCACTTATTTACTGCTAAGGAGACAGATGTCGTAGGTTATTTTGCAGTTCCCATATGCTGGTGTTGACTTCCGAGAGGATCCGGACATGGTGTTACCTCAAGGGGAGGTTTTTGATCACCGAGGTATGTTTGTGAGTTTTGATATATATGTTTTTTGAGATAGCATGACATATGTATATGATATGGATTTTGATACTATCTATTGCTTGTTTGTATGTGCAGATGTGGCATCGCGTGGGCATGAGGTGGAGTTGCAGAGGGCGTCGGATCGCAAGGAGCTGGAGAGACCGTCGCGGGGAGGGCCGTGGGTATAAGAGAGACGTCGGCATGATGACGTTGGGGCAAGACCAGTTGATCCTGAGAGAGCAGTGAGGAGATGTCAGTTTAATGACCCAGGTGTCGGGCCATCACATGCTCCTCCAGTAGATGCCAGAGTAGATTTTGAGGATATTCGTCGTTGCCTGGAGGCGATGTTACAGGGCATGCTTGAGGGCATGTGGTCACGTATCCAGGATGAGGGAATCATGGAGAAGTGTGTGGGGATTCCGCCGCCATGGCTGGTCGTGGTATGACGGGCAGTAGTAGCAGGTGCTGCTATGACTAGACAGTTACCTTTTGGTCAGGAGGGACCAGTAGTGGGTGGGGGACCACCGCTTGAGGGAGGGGCAGGAGGTGGTGCTCTAGAGGCACCTTGAGTGGTGCTCTATGTATTTTTGGATTTTTGTATATAGGTTGGTGAGCCCATTTTTGTACCAAGGTGCTTCACTGGCATGTGGATACTTGTATTTTTGAATGTAAACATTTGGATGGCACTGTGGACCATTTTATATATACATGAGTATACATTTTGAGATCTATGTGGTATTTAGATGTGTTTTGTTAATGTGTTGATGATGTCTAATCTATATATGTTGTGACAGGTTGTTGATATTTTTATGTATGTGTAGAGGTATCTTGATGTGATATATGCCAGTCTAACACAATATTAGCTAAGTTATCTGTAATTTGATTCGATTGTCTTGGAATATGTGTAAATGTAATGGGATCAAAATGTCGAGATAAAATTCGAACCTGTAGGTATTTGCAAAAGAGGCAAGGATCGCATACGTGGTACACATTGTTGAGCTGGAGAACGACTAGTTGAGAGTCGAGAAAGACGCTAAGGTGATGATGTTGGGCATCGACCAGGAGTCCAATGACGACAGTGTATTTAGCTTGGTTGTTGGTCGCTGAACCCAAACATATGCCGCTCGATTGGAGAATTTCATGTGAGGGGGTGTAGAGAGCCCAAGCAGTTGAAGCGAGATTTTGTGTCCAACGGCTGGCACCATCGGCGTAACCGATGTGGTAGGCCAGTGGAGGAAGCATATGTCAATAACACAAATGATAGTTTAGACGTGAGGGATGGACAAAAAGATTAAAAACACTAAAAAATAAATAACCTAAAGTAGCATGACTACGATTAAGGATCAAATTTCTTTAAGTATAACTCGTTGATGGGTTCTTTAAGAGAGAGGCCTTTAGGAGAGGCCAGAATGTATGCGCCTTTGGTGAGGAAATGTTGGATGATGTAGGGGCCATACCATAGTGACTCGAATTTTCCATGACCAAAGGTATCGTGAGTGATATCGTAAGCAAGGACGAGGTCACCTTCGTGGAATGAGCGAAGGTTGACATGTCGATCAAAGGTGGCATTTGATCGTTTTTTAGCTGCCTTATTGTTCTGTAATGAATATCGATGATCTTCATCTAGGGACTCTAAGTTCAGCAAGCGTTTCTCCATTGGAGCAGTGTCAGGTAATAGCTCAATTGTGGTGCGTAAGGTGGGAATTTCGCACTCGATGGGAAGAGTGGCCTCCACCCCATGGACTAGATGAAATGGTGTGAAACCAGTAGCTATTTTCACAGCCGTATGGTAAGCCCATAGCGTGGAAAATAACATATGATGCCAATTGGTCTTATGTTTATTAATCGTGTGCTGTAACATGGTCTTGAGGACCTTGTTAACTACTTTGACCTATCCATTAGATTGAGGGTAATATGGTGAGGAAAACTCATGCGAGAATCCTAACCGAGATGAGAGTTTGATGAAAATATCATTCTCGAAGTGTTTCCCATGATCAAAAACTAGTTGGAGTGGTACTCGAAAGTGAGATATGACGTGGTTAAAGAAAAAATGTGTTGCGATGTTAGCGGTATTGTTACAGGTGGGCATAGCTTTCGCCCATTTGGTGAAGTAATCGACTGCGACAACAATGTATTTGTGTCCATTGCTGGAGGGGGGATTACAAGTCATGAAGTCGATGCCCCATTTACAAAAAGGGTCGGCAGTGATGATTGGATGAAGAAGAGAAGGTGGTGCTTGGGCTTTGTTGGCGTAAATCTGACACTTCTCGCATCGTTTCATGGCATGAATGCAATCGTGAAACAAGGTAGGCCAAAAGTAACCTGCTCGGATAATCTTCTGAGTAGTGGATACTCCCAAAAGATGGCCCCCACATGCGCCGCTATGGCAGTCGTTCAAGACTCTATCGGCCTCGTCAATGGTCAAGCATCGATGAAGAATGGTGTCGACCCCTTGCCAGTATAAGATGTCTCCGATGAGGGGGTAGCGGGGGGCCTGGTGGCGAATACGACAACGATCATCGCGCAAAAGGTGGTTACCAAACTTTTGAGTTCGGAGGTAGACGAGGAGGTCGCCATACCAAGGATCATCCGAAGTGATGTAAAAGAGGTGCTCGTCGGGAAAGTCAGTATTGACGAGGGCACTGGTTGTGTCATAAGGGAGGGTCGTGACAAGTTCGGTGAGAATGAGGGATTTCTTGCTCTTGGGTGTTGAGAATTCAAGATCGTACTCCTGAAGGATAACGATCCTTCGGGAAAATTTGTCGTTAATTTTCCGATGACTGAGCAAGTATTGCATAGGGTTGGAATCTACTACAACCTTAGTTGTGTGAAGCAGAATGTAGTGACGCAGTTTCTGGACTGTGAGGACGATCGCAAGAGTGAGTTTATCTTCGTGTTTATAATTCAAGGGTGGCCCTGAGACGTTTTTACTAACGTAATAAATGACATGCTCACAATTGTCATCACCTAGCTGAATGAGAACTCCTACTACTGAAACAGTTGATGCTGATATGTAGAGGATGTAGTCGTGATTGTAGTCAGGTGCACTAATTAAAGGGGTGTTGGAGAGTGCCATTTTAATATCGTCAAATGACTATTGGGAATGCTCATCCCAGTAAAATGGGATGTCGTGACGTAGTAAGCGAATGAAACTGTGTGTACGAGTGGCGTAGTCTGGGACAAATCGCCATAGAAAGTTAGACTTGCCTTCTAGGCTTTGAATTTGACGTAAATTCTGGGGAGATGGAATTTCGGTGATAGCTTGGAATTTGAGGGGGTCCACGGTAATACCACTTTGGGAAATGATGAATCCAAGGAGGTGCCCTGCGGTGACGCAGAATACGCACTTGAGGGGATTCAAGCAGATGTTGTACTGACAGCACCGTTGGAAGATGATCCGTAAATCACGAAGATGTTGGGTGCATTTCTTGGATCGAGCTGTGAGTTTGTCAAAGTATGCGAGGATGATATGATCCAGATCATTAAAAATGTATGTCATTTCTCGTTGGAAAGTTGCGCTAGCATTATTTAGGCCAAACGACATGACACAATATGCAAAAGTACCCCAAGGGGTAGTGAATGCAGTTTTGTATTGATCGGCGAGGTGGATTTGGATTTGACTATAAACATAGAAACTGTCCATGAAGGATAGGGCCTCGTGGCCTGCCCAGTCATCGATAATTTGATCGATGAAAGGTGTTGGAAAGTTGTCTTTGGGACATGCATGATTGAGATCACGAAAGTCAGTGCAGACACAGATAGTGCCCTATTTTTTATTAACGGGTACAGGTTTGGAAACCATGAGGTATAGGCGATGGGGTAGATGAACCCAGCCGCGCGTAATTTGTCAATTTCATCTTTGATGACCGCTGCTTTGGATGGGTGTAGCGGTTGCTATTTTTGACGAATGGGTATAATGTTGGTTCAGGTGTCGATGCGATGTTCGACGATAGATGGATCAAGGTCAGTCGTTTCCATGTATGACCAGGCAAAAATATATAGATATTCCTAGAAGAGGGATTTATAGGCAGTGATTTCTTGAGGAGTGCAAGTGGCTCCAATGGTGATTTCCTCGACGATGCCATTTTTGATGGAAATGTCGATTTTAATGGTCGGGGAAATGTTGGCCATGTTGCCTTATTCAAAAGCATCAGGGGCAGGAATGGGGTTGTTGAACCAGTCGATATACCCTGACGGGATAAAATCCTTGGTTTCGACCACATATATGGGGTGTTGGTTAGGAGGCGTGGAGGCTTCCTATGGAAAGAAGAATGCACGGTGGTGTAGCACATCCCATGGGTAGTCAGGGTTGTTTAACTCTTCTAGTATTTCCTCATCACAGTGGAATTGGCGGGAATACAAAGGGTCGTGAGGAGTGATATTAGTGACTGTTGTTGTGTGGTTGCCCCCTGGTGATGAAGAAGCAGAGGGAATGACGTAAGGAAATTGCGATGGTTCACTCAACATAAACCAAATATCGAAGTACTGAGGAGTACCCATGGTAGTGGGATGTAAAATTTCCATAGGGAAACGAGCGGGAGAATTGGGGGGATTGGGGGGTGAATCCTTGGATAAGTCATCCAAGAACCATCGAGGCATTGGAAGGGCCTCAGGTTTGGGAGAAATGACATGAAGAATATCTAGTGACGAGGTAAGGTCAACCATCAATTCTGTGGGTCTTTGAAGCAGGGTCAATTGGCGTTGCCTGTATTCAATGATCATAGGACACTGGTATGTAAAATGATCTAAGGATTCACATAGAGAGCAAGGGAATCTCATACGTTCATTGACTGAAGTTGTGACATAATGGATGTCAGTGATGTTTGGTAGGGATGACGTAGTTGGACTGGGTTCACTCTGGAAGCTTTGGCGTACTGGGGCTAATGTCTGTCGAAAGCGTGGCAGTGTTGGGAAATGATGGGTATAATGGCCATATTATGAACATATAGCGCAAGAGAATTTGGTTCGCAACCCTTTACTACTTGAATGAGGGGTGGTAGCAGTAGTACTTGCGATAGTGGCGAGTGTTTAGGGAGTTTGATTGAGTGGGATAAAATTCTGTAACTCTGGTAGAGATGGGCAGTTGTTGGTTTGGTGTCCATCTTTCTCACATAGCGCACACAGGGGTTGTATGTGGGGGAAGTGGATCTGTGGGTATGGGAATCGTCATTGGGATTCCTTCCATTTGGGGGGGAAGGGATGATCGAGGGACCATCTCGAGTGGATGTAAATACCAAACTAGAATTGATAACACCATATTAGGGAGGGTAAGCATTGCGGATACTTGGAAAGATTTGATGCCAGGTGGAGGGTAAAAGAAGGGGATTTGAGTGATGGCTTGGGGAAATGTCTCCCAAACTGGGATATGGCCTTGGGGAGGAGTGAAATCGTGGACTGGCGGGGTCGACGAGTTCACAGGGGGCTCGTGAGGGGGAAGCTCTGTGACTAGTGGGACATCAGATATGATAGAAGCTGCCCTAGGAGGAAGGGTATCCTCTATGGAAGTTTCATTAGATGATACGATGCATACTTGATTGGAAGGATGAAGGAGCGGTGGTCCTCCGTGGTAAGTTCCTAACAATGATGGATCTTTGAAAATTTCGGGACCCATTTCGATGAGTGGGTATGCGTCATGACTCGTGTGGATGAGAGGAAGAATGTTATCGATGTTGGCAGAAGGGTTAGGCTCATAATGTGAGACCTGGTCAATGGTAACGATCTTTTCGTTGTGGGGGAACATCATTGTTCAAAAGACGGAAGAGGCAAATGCCTTCATAGTGTACATGTAGCTACAACCGAACAGAATATTATAATCGAGTGGGGCGTCGATAACTTCAATGTCAATGAGAATAGTATTTCCCCTGAGTTCTACAGAGACATTTTGGAAGAGCCCTTCAAGAGATGATGGTCGTTCATCATAAGATCATAAGGTAATGGAAGAGGGTATGAGTTCGGGGGAACCAATTTTTTGCCATACAGATTTGGACATAATGCATGTAGATGCACCTTCATCAATGATACACCGATGAACTATAATGTTCCATATTTTCACTGGGATTTGAAAAGCGATCAAAGCGGGAAGGCGAGGTTCTCCGCTGTCGAGATCAAATTTAATGAGTCAAGTATCTGTAGGGTCGACTGCCCCCAAGGTGGAAAGTAATGATTTCCGCTGAGTTGGACAAGTCTGAAGGACTTCTAAGACTGACATGGCAGCCGAGGATTGTGCTAAGTCATAAACCAAACTGTAATTATGAGATGCCTTAGCCTGTGGGTTGTGGACATTTATGCGCAATGGGATGCGAGGGATGCGAAGAGGTGGTTCTGTGTTAGTGCAAGGGATCACCAACAAGGGTCCCAATTGTGTAGGGATTGTTTCTTGAGGAATGGGAGGGGACTCAGTGGGTGCATGATACTGACGATTACATGTTTGTAGAAGGATTTATTCCTCACTAGTGAGGAGGATCGTGCAATCTGTTGGATTGTTTGGATTGAGGTACTGTCCCACCTGAGGTGGGGGCGGCTGCGTGTCCTGTTGGGTTTTTATCACACCTTGGTGTGGAATAGGATTTTGCAGAACTGTAGGGGGGGTTGTTTCACGTATTTTTGTGGGGCCTGCTAAGGGGCAGGCGGTGCTGGAGGATGGGGTAGACTGCTTGAGTCTTTCAGCCGTTTGAAATTAGTGATTTGGGGGCAATGATGAGTATAATGACCGAACTCACCGCAAAGGGCACAAGGGAAGTTGGTTTTGACAGTATTGTTATTTCTCCCTTGATGCCTATTGTTATTTCCCCCCTGGGGGTTCTGATTCCCTTGGTTCTGGTTTCCCCCAGTAGGTTGGTTCTGTTGGGGTTGATTCTTGCCTTGACCTGGGTTGTTGTTGTTCCTATTTATTCCTTTATTTTTGGCATTATTTGACGGGTGGGTTGGATTTTCTGTATTCATCTGTTCAAAATTTTGATATTGCTGAATGGGAGAGGGTTGAATAAAATTCACCCCGGCATGAGGATGTGGGGGAGCGATGGGTTGTGGGGGACTAGGAAATGGAAAGTATGGATTCTATGGGGGTAACGATCTGTAAGGTACATAATAAGGCGTGGCACTTCGCTAGCACTATAAGTTGAAGTAGAGGGGATACCAGAACTTGTTTGAATAGGTGGTTGTATGGGGGGCATCGGTGGTGGCCCACTGATGGGTAGAGGCATAGCAACAGGGTATGGTTGTTGATAAGGGGTTAAGGGGTAATAAGAGGTGCCCCCATATTCTAGCGGATATTGTGGTGTTCCATACATTGGTGGTTGTTGGGGTTGTGGACCATGGTGAGTAGTATTACCAATCAGTTCGTCTGCTGAGTGAGACATCCCAGGTTTGTCTTGGCCAAACAACACAGGTTTGGGGAGGTCAGGGAGTACAGTGTATAAGTACCCTGACTGTGAATAGATGAGGTCATATTGTTGAGCCTTACTTATGGCTTCTTCTTCTGATTGAGGGAAGGTGGAAGCTACATCCTTACCAAGGAGAGAGACAAGTGATCTAAAAAACCAACCAAGACACTGTTGTTTGGTGGTTTCTGCTTTGCACAAACTACGTTGCCTACGCCACTCATGAATGTGATCAGTGATATGTGTGGCTAAGGTTTGTTTGAAATTAGAGAGTAGTTCCAGACCATTATCATGGTGGATTTGTAATTGGAAGAAGGTCAAAAATGCTTTGGCCAAGGACTCGAAAGTCGCATGGGACCCTGATTTTTCATCTACATACCATTTCGCTGATGGGCCAGTGAGTGTGCATTGAAATAATCACAGTCTGATGGAATCATCCATAATGTTGTTGGAAGAGCACCATAAGTGGAAAGTCATGACATGGTTGGTGGGGTCATCTCCTGCCTTTCCTTCAAACTTGGGGATGTCTGAAGGTAGTTTGGTGGGCATTGCAGGCCATGTGGGGTCATGAAATATAGGATCATTGGTGAGTTTGCTTAGATATGGTATGTTAAGAGAGGCCAAATATGGCATCAGGAGTGTTGGTTGAGGATTAGCTTTCGCCATGGTGTGAGTGTGTTGTGAACCTGACCCTGGAGGGGGGCTAGGTGGGTTGGTACTTCCCCCTTGAGAGGAATTTGGTCCCCCGCTTCTGTGTAAAGGAGAGAATGTGGATGGAGGACCTTGGGAAGTGGACCCAAGTAATGTGGAACCAAGCAAGGCTGATCCTAAGACAGTGACACTCCCTGGAGTGTGAGACGGTGGTGCCGATGAGTGGGAAAGACAAAACACTCCCCCTAAGATAGGAGGGAGGTTTAGAAAGCATCAAGAACGATGGGGATTCT
>SNQJ01S0111976.1:0-28705 GCA_010110895.2 Picea sitchensis | reverse complement strand
AGGTTGGAATATAATAGAAATCATCAAGGTACTCAATTTCATAATGTATTGTAGATCGTGTAATGTTTTGAATGTTTATTTTAATCATTGAATTTATTTTACCATATTTGATAATTATTTTTGTGATTTCTTTTATGCTTCATAAAGGTCGCAATCATCATGAAGGTATTAATAATGGGCTTCCACGAGGAATGAAATCTTATCCCGCTCAATTCATGAGGTTTCCCTACTATGAGGAGCTAAAAATATCTCATTTGTTTGATACAATGCATATCAGGAAGAATGTGACTGAAACGTTATGGTGAATCATAGATGGTAGGAGGGACAAAGACAAAATTGTCAAAATTTGTACTGACATTCAGGAAGCCAATCATTCAATGTGAAGTGTGATATGATATTCAAATAGATCAGATGAAGTACTAGACCGAAATAAATTTCCATGGTTATTAACAGAGCAACAAAGAAATGATGTAAAAGAGGTCATTCAAAGAATTAAATTTCCCATGGGTTTTGCTTCAAACATAAAAAATATCTCAACGAAGAAAAGCAAATTTGGTGGGGTAAAAACACATGATTGGCATACCTTCATTAAGGTAATAGTTTTGGTATACATATTTATATATATTGGCCTTATAGATCTTTTTTTTTTTTTTCCTTGTCTACTTTGGTCGAAACAAATAACGATTCATTTTGTTGTTACAATATGTTCTACCGCTATCTCTCCCAAATGACTTTGACAACAACGTCAAACAAGTTATATATGATCTTGGCTTTGAAACAACGTCAAACAAGTTATATGATCTTGGAAAATAAGAAACGGAGGTAAGGCAGAGTTACTTATAAGAAAATGTTCTTTCAAACTATTGTTGTACTTAATGACACATGTCTTACTTGTACTAATGTAATGTAATATATTATATTATGTTATGTTCAAACATTGTTATTTTCTTGTGTCACTGTGATCATGTAGATGGTTGTCATTGAAAGAAATCCATGAAGATGGCTATCAAGCATTGGAAGAGAGAAATTCTTCAACTAATGTGTCAAACACATAGCAATTCCTACATTTTCAATGCACAATGAACACTCACACACCGAAGTTGAGGAGATTGAATTTGTGGACCAGTACACATAAGGTCAATGTGGATGGTGGAGAGGCACCTGAAATCATTGAAGGTGTTGTTTAGACAAAGAGAACATCTTGAGGGTTTTTATGGTGGAGGGATATATGGTATATCAATCCATGGTGTATATTAGTCATTATCTTCCCTAAATTAGCAACACCAACTATGAATGTAGTGGATTGCATTTGGGATGTGAACTCCATCAAAAAATTCTAAGATCAGGAGCATCCATAGGGGAAAGGTAGGATGAAAAAAATGAGAGGTAAGACAATTTATATTAATAATATATAAAGTTTCATTTTGTGTATATGATCATGATACTCATTAATATATTAATATAATTTATTTCAAATTATAAATATTTCTATAATTATACCTTCATATTGTATGTTATAACTAATATTTAATATTGTGAATTATGATTTTTTGATTGATTTGCTCAATATTGGGATGCACTGTATTTATACATTCCAAACAATCTTGTCTAGATTAATGTATGGATTGAAATATTTAATCAACATAATGGAGGTAGGTTATCATGGAAATGACCGTCTGAATTGGCGGAGAAGCCTGTCAATGGAGGATGCCAATGTTAATGAAAGGAAATTGATTCATATGGTTTGAAAGATGGACAAAAGAAATTTCACCCATTTTATTCCGTTATTTTATATTATACTAATGTGACTAAGACCAGACTTGGATTTTTTAGATACTTTCAAGTTATATAAATATATGTTAATTAATAATTGACAATGCATATTTTACATATCTGACATATTGTAAAAGATGTGCACAAGGCCATGTGGTGCAATGGTTGTAAATTCACATCAAACAATTGGATGAAACAAGGAACCTTTCCTCGATAGTGGGATAACTGCAGTATTCTAGGTTACTAATTTTTCCTCTAGGAGTGACATACATACTTGAGAGTCTGAAAATAGATACTCATAGTATCTATTTTCAGATACTATGGGTATTTAAATGAAATACTTGAGTGTGACTTAATTCCTTCAAATTAGTTTTGTTCCATGTCAAATGGTATAGGTTACGTATGCATGAACGGAGGGAAAGAACTGCTATTCAACATGCCAACGAATTTCAAATGATTTGTCAATGATGTTTGAAAGAGAAAACGATCGTTATGTTTTTCCAAGACAACGTGAACAATTCCTTTACTCGAATGTTCCAGGTGAAAAGGATTGGTCATTTGTTGTTAGATATGATCCAAGAGGAAGGCCATATAAGTATACTTGCTGTGAAGAAGAAGATATATTGAAGATCAAGAAGATGATTCGACGGAATATCAGACAGAGCCGGAAGATCTTGGAGGTTCGACAGTTGAAGAAGACGAAGATCATGATCTAGGCATAGGAGACAATATTACAATTCCTAATGATGATGTCGACGAAAATATGATCGAAAATGACAATGATGATTTATGATGATATTTCTATCAACTTTCAAAATCGCTTCTGCAAACTGTGATGACATAGATGCTCCAGTCTCGGGATGAAGATCAAGATAGAGAATAAGGATGATTACAATGGGGATAAGTTGAGGTTGGATTAGGTAATGTGACTATATAATATTTAATTTGTATGAATACTTCATTCTCAAAAATTAATTTACTTTTAATGTCATGGGTTAATTACATGTTTTTAAGTTTTATGTAATGTTTTTATATCCTAGGTTACATAGTTGTTTAATTATTATTTGAAACCCCAAAATAGTTGTCAATATAGTAAAGTATCTGGTGGACTAACAAAATTTCATTTAGAAACACATAATTTCATTTATCTTCATTAATTTTTGTTTTGTAGTTTCATGCATGAATCTTAATAGGACGCTACTTTTGATTATTTTATATATTTTGTCTGGGTTTTGGGGATCAATTGAGAGTGATGTGAGGGAGGAGGACCATGAGCTCCACCTTCACGGGTTGGATCTCTTCAAGAGGATAAATTATTTGAAAACAAAAAAGAATCTCTTCATTTTTATACTCATCATGATCGTGATAAGATTTCATCAATATTGTTACCTATTTGAATCTTCTTAGAATTGTGATTCGCTACATAGTCATTGAAAAAATACAAATGACTTATGTATGCATTGAAATTTGTCATGGATGGATCTATTGGCATGCCTTAACGATATATGGAGGTTTTATGACCTCAAATTTGAGTGACACACCTAATTTCTCTTCCATCATCAATTCATCATGGAAACCATAAAACCCTATTTTTCATATGTTCTAGCAAATATGTTAATGATTCCAAGTTTCATATTTGTTTTTGACTGAAGGTCCAACTAGTTTATTGAAAAGTATCAAATTGAGATTTCAAGTTGATAAAACAAATATGAAATGGAATCCAAGTATCATTTGATATCATCACAAGAAAAACGAATGTAAATAATCTTGCAAGTATACTATCACTTAAAACGTCATTTCCATAATTTGGTGCCATTAGTATGTAATTTTTACAAAAAATAATGGATCTTGGGGACTGCTCCCATGGTTAAGTAAAGAGGAATGAGGAACGATGAAGGATCTCAAATTACCCAGGACTAGACACCACAACATGGACTCGCTAATGGGGCCAATGTTGAAATTCTTTAAAAATGTTTCTGTAAGCACTAAAATTTTCCATGGATAGACTATTGGCATGCTAACGATATGGAAGGGCTTTTGACTCAAATTTGAGTGACACAAAATCTTTACCCTTCCATCATCAATTCATCATGGAAACCATAAACCCTATTTTCATATGTTCTATAGATATGTTAATGATTCCAAGTTTCTTATTTGTATTTGACCGAAGGTCTAGTAAGTAGTATTGCAAAGTATCAAATTGATATTTCGTTGATAAACCAAATATGAATGAATCCAAGAATCATTTTGATATCGTCACAAGAGAGAAAAAATGTAAATAATCTTCTGACGAATTAACTATACTATCGAAGAAAAAGTTTGTTGATAATTTTATGCTATTAGTATGTAATATTTTACAAAATAATGGATCTTGGGACTACACCATGGTCAACAAAAGAGGAACGAGGAACGATGAAACATATCTACTAGAACATATGAAAATTGCACGAGGACTAGACACTGCAACATGGACTCGCTAATGGGGCCAACATTGAAATTTTCAAACAGTTTCTGAAGCAATCAAATTTGTCATGGATAGACTATTGACATGCCTTAATGATATGGGAGGGTCTCTCGACTCAAACTTGAGTGACACACCCACTTTCCATCATCATCATGGAAACCATAAACCCATTTTTCATATGTTCTAGTAAATATGTTAATGATTCCAAGTTTCATTTGTATTTGGACTGAAGGTCCAACTAGTTTATTGAAAAGTATCAAATTGAGATTTCAAGATAAAACAATATGAAATGTGAATCTTAAAGATTATTTGATCACCGCAAGAGAGACTTAATGTAAATAATCTTGCCATTAAATTCTAGTTATAATTATCGCATTTTAAAACGCTCATCGAGCACTCCATGCCATATTATACGTAATTTACCAATGGATCTTGGGGACCACACCATGGCTCGGAGAGAATGAGGAACATGAAGGAGGGAACCAAAATCGTAATGAGGATTCAGACACCGACAACATGGACTCACATCGGGGCCACTTTGAAAAATCTCCTCAAATGTAGCTCGAAGCACCGAAATTTCTATCCATGATAGACTATTGGCATGCCTTAAACGACATGGGAGGGTTTTTTGACTCAAATTTGAGTGACACTTCCACTCTCTTCATCAATTCATCATAGAAACCATAAACCCTATTTTTCATATGTTCAAGATATGTTAATGATTCCAAGTTTCATATTTGTATTTGACTGGTCCATCTAGTGTGCAAAGTATCAAATTGAGATTCAAGTTTATAAACCAAATCTTAAATGAATCCAAGAATCATTTGATATCGTTGCAAGAGAGACTAATGTAACAATCTTTGAGACGAATTTGCTATACATTGATGAAAACGCTCACGATAATTTTATGCCATTAGTATGTACTCTTTACAAAAAATAATGGATCTTGGAGACTACACCATGGTCAAGGAAAAGAGGAACGAGGAAAATAAGGAGGAAATGAAAAATTTCTCAATTAAGACTACATCGCAACATGGACTCATGTATCACAATCGCTAGAAAATTTTCAAACAAAATTTATGGAAGACCTAAATTTGTCAGCAGATAGACTATTGACATGCCTTAATGATATGGGAGGGTTTCTAGACTCAAATTTGAGGGACACAATCTTACTTTATTCCATCAATTCATCATGGAAACCATAAACCCTATTTTCATATGTTCTAGTAGATATGTTAATGATTCCAAAGTTTCATATTTGTATTTGGATTGAAGGTCCAACTATATTGTAAAGTATCAAATTGATATTTCAAGTTGATAAACCAAATATGAAATGAATCAAGCATCATTTGGAGCATCGCCAAGAGAGATGAATGTAAATAATCTTTAGACGATGAATTTTTCTATATTATCGATGAAAAAAGTTCATTGACAATTTTATGCCATTAATATGTAATTTTTACGAAAATAATGGATATTTGGGACTACAACATGGTCAAGGAAAGAGGAAAAAAGGAAGGATGAAACTAAATTGCACGCAGGACTATTAATCAATATGGACCTCGCTAATGGGGGTCAACGCTATTCCCATTCACCGCCACTCATGTGGGGTCAATGCACACCATTTGTGGTGGGCAGAATTGGAAGTCCCATGACATTTCACGAGAGTTCCAAAAAATATTCTAAAGATGGAAACAACAAATGATTTCAATGATACACCATTATGAAATTTGTTGCAAATATGGACGATCTCAAAGATTATGTGGCTCGGACATCAGACATCCTTGAGTCATGAAACCTCCCATACTGCCACATGTGTCTAGTCTAACTATGTCGTAATTTCACGCATACATGCATAGCTCTGAAGAAACTCAACGCTATTCCTCATTCATTGTTCACTATGTGGGGTTGGTGCAAAATGACATTTGTGATGGGTTTATTGATGTGTCATGACATTTCAAGAGAGTTTTGAAAAAGATTATATAGATGGAAATGAAGAATGATGAAAATAATACATCCATTATATTGAACTGATGCAAACATGGATGATCTCAAAGACATGTGGGGACATCAAACATACTTAAGTATCAAACCCCTCCCATACCTTAAGGAAACTATCTAGTCTAACCTTGTCAAATTTCAATGCATACGGGTATAGATTGAAAACATTTCAACGCTGGGTCTCATCTAACGCTTCACCTGGGGTCAATGGAATAAATTTGTGATGTATGTATTTGAAGTTCCATGTCAAAATTAAGATAGTTCCAACAACGATTCAATAGAAGGGAACGACGAATTATGACACAATGAGAGGTGGAGCATGATGAACATTGATGCAAATGTGGATGATATCAAAGATTATGTGGGACATCATGCATCCTTGAGTCTTGAAAACCATCCCATACCCACAAGGCATGTTTCTAGTCTAACCATGTCAAATTTGTATGCATACAAACACACATTGAAAATTTCAACGCTGGTCCCATTCACTAGTGCTCATTATGCGGGGTTGGTGGATGACATTTGTGGTGGGTGAATAGAAGCTTCTGCGACATCAACTCAACTTGACAAATTCAATAATCAAACCCTTATAATGGTTTCCATATGGCTATGGGGCATCACTACTCACTCACCTATGAATATAGTCTCCGAATGGTGTATGTATCCCAAATGGTGGCTTATAACCACCCCTCTCAAGGGCGTGTGTCGTTATTTAAGACCTCCTTTTGTCTCATGAGCCCAAGAAGCTTCATTTAGGTCATATGTCCATTTTTTTCTACCTTACAATGGTCAAGACCCCAAGATCCATCCATAGTATGAAAAACCTCCTATAGGTTACCATATCCCACTCAAATATCAAAGATCCCTTTTATAGGGTTTACATGGAACTTTCAAGCCTTGTTCATGGATCAGACTTAAAATATTTATGTATTAACACTTGATTCCATTTATTTCCTCCCCTTACCATGGTTAAGGTATTCAACAAGATCTTCCATGGGTGAACACGATGTTTCTTCACTAATTATTTCTTCATGTGCTTGATCTTCAATTGAGGTGTGAGAAGAGTCTTCATCCTTGTTTTCTTTAAGTGGAGGTGCAACTATATATTCCATGGCTTTATCGTCAAGTGGAGATTGAGGATTTTCTTCAAGCATATTTTCTTTGTTTATCAAACGATACATTTTATTTATCCTTTCAATAATGAGCATCCATTGTTCAAGATAATTAGGGCTCCATTTCTTGCAAAATGCCTCAACAAAACTTGCAAAAGATGATATTTATCCTCTACCAAGATGTTCAAACCATTCCCTTGAACTCTTTTTAAAACTATCAAGAAAAAAATTATCACAACATTTTTATAAATAATGCCAATACTTAACATGAATGCCATGAAAGGTATGATGTTTATATGACTGGATTATAGTTTCTTAGGGGGTTCATATCTTCATTAACCATTATATAGCATTAACCTATTTTTTGCATGTGCATCTTCCTATCATATCAAGGGTTATTATGGAAATGAAGATATTTTCACCATAGTAAGGGATATGAAATGTGATTTTTTTATTTTTATCTTAATGATGAATTTAAAGAAGCCACCAATGACAATAGCATAAATAAAGATCTTGTTTATATATTAATGAGTTTTATGGAAGCACTAGAAAATTGAAACCAAATGACTATAGGTTCAAAGAATGGAATTGGTTATATGAGAAGAAAGAAAAAAGAGTCTCAAATTGGTGCTATAAATGGCTATCTTGAGGAGTTTGTAGGTTGAATTTCGTGAAATTGGTACTTGAATTTATTCTGATGTACTAGAACTCACTAGCACATATACCTAATTTAATATGATGGAAAAAAGACAAGGGAAAATGTTTTAGCTTCTTGTGGACGGGGAAAAGAGAAAAATAAGGCACCCCTTGATTAAGTGGAGCAAGATAGCAAAACCAAAAATAGTTGGGGGATGGGGGCCAAAAAAAATATTCACAATTTTGAAAACCTTTGGTATTAAAGAGTCTCAATAGACTCTTTACTGTTAAATCATGGAGGCCTACATAATAAAGTAATGATGCAAAAATACAATGAAAACTTGTCCTTTGAAGATTGGATAACACTCCCACTAAAATATATATTTCGAACTCCCAATTTCCAATGGTCTATGGCTCTAATAAAAGCCTTCCCTCTTGTTGGGAATTGGTTATCATGGATGGTAGGAAATGGGGCCAGAGTAAGAATAGAGGGAGACCCTTGGGTAGGTTGTGCAATTCATCATACAATATTAGAAGAATTGAGTAATTCCTTAAAAAAATAGGGTATTTATCACTTGGAAGATGTAGCAGATCTAGAGTTCTCTTTAATTTGTCATCAAGGCTGGAAAAAGGTAGATAGTTTGGGTCTTAAGGAGAAAAAGATATTAAGTGGAATAATTATGTGAAAGAGAGCACCATGAGGTTACAGATGATGAAGATGATAATATGTATCTAAAAAATAACTCCTTTAGGAAGATTTACTCCACACTTTGATATAAAGAAATGTTTTAGAGGAGGACCAAGTCAAACATGTATGGTGGTGGAAACCCCATATGGAAAGATAACCTCCATGAAAACCAAAATTTTATTACATTTAACACTTTCCAATAAAGTTTTGACTTGGGAAGCATGCAAGAAAAGAACATGGCAAGGCCTAGATAGATGTGCTTTGTGTAAACAACATGATAAAAATATACATCATTTATAAGTACATTGTCCATTAACCAAAGAGGTATGGTAGGAATATTTCATATTGGTAGGAGGACAAGGTTCACAACAATGAGCTACAATGGTATAATGTTGGGGAATTGGTTTAATGAAAAGCCTTTGAAAGTTCATAGGGCCTTTCCTTGCATAGTCTTGTAGGCCCTTTGGCTAGCTAGAGATGAAATGATTTTTCAAAATAAGGACACCCATTATTTTAGGTCATGCGTCAAATTAGATTTAATTATGAGGGAATTCAAAAACCTATATCTGAAAAGTCTTGAAGTGTAACCATAAACCCAACTTTGATGATACATGACAAGGGAGACCTAGGATTTGTGGGGTAGTTGGAATCCTATTTTTGAATGAAAAGTATATAATTCTCTTTAAAGATGTAATGGGGGAAGGAAAAAATAATTTGGTAGAGATGAAATCTTTGTGTATGATGGCTGAGGTTGGAAATAAAGAAAGGGAATCTCCAAATTTAGATTCTAGGAGAATCAAAATTAGTCATTGACTAGATTAATGGTGAAAGTAATCTTTAGAATATGAATCTCACTAGTCTATTAGAAAATCAAGAATCTAGAAAGAAAATCCATAAAAATATTTCAACATATATAAAGAGAACCAAATTCCTGGGATGATGAATTGTCTAAGAAATATTTAATTTTGAATGTAGGTACAATCTCAACAAAGTAACGGATTCCTAGTATCCAAATCTCAACCCACCACCCTTAACACTATACCCTAAAACATTAGACCCTAAGCCTCAAGACTATACACATAACCCTTAACCCAAACCATTGACATTTAATCTTCAAACCTAAACACTATACCATTAACCCATAACTTTAGTCTCAACAATAAACACTTATTTGTTGACCATTTATCCTTATTCCCAAAGCCTTATCCTTAACCCTCAACCTCCAACCTTAGTCTTTAGCCCTGCACTTAATAAGCTTATTCCTATCCCAAACCTAACCCTTAACCCTCAACACCATATCTTAAATACTTGGGTGGTCACTTAGTAAAACATGTTTAAAGCACAGGGGGGTGGCAGGTGTCGTTGGGGTGATCTATTCCCTCGGAGGTCAACTAAGTCTATCCTTCTCTTGGACAGAGGCAATTACTGATGAGGCCTATGCTATTTTAAAGGCTTGGGTCTAGCCTAAAACCAAGGCATTAAAGACATAAGCATTCTTGACAATTCGTGGATGATCATTAATCTAATTAGAAAACCATCCCTACCTCAAGACATGAAGCTCAAAAATATCATGGTAAGAGTTCTTCAAGAAATAAAATCCTTTGAATCCTTACATTGTTCATATTGGTGTGGTTTCATGAGACCATCACAGTTAGGTTTCTAAGAACTTGTTGACTACTTTGCCTGACCATATCATCTATCAGTGATATGCAATGTTCATTTTATTTGGCTATGATGTAGTATAAACAAATCTTTCCAAAATTTTCTTTTGTGAAGGTAGGGTCCTCAACCGGTGACAATGAATCCTTTAAAGATGAGAAGGAATGTTCAATGACTACACTATAGAAAAAGGAATTAATTTTTAGAAGTGAAGTTAAGGGAGAAACATTATTTCCAAAAAATTCACAAACTTCCTTTAATAGCCTTGAAGTCATAAGAATCCACATTATGGCAACTGCTTCGAATTGCCTCTAGACCATAGTGTGATAGGTGTGCATGCACACTCACACACATATCTTGCAAATACTATATTCTCCATTATATTTCTTTGGACCCTATTCCCTTTATGGTTTTTCTAACTAGAGTGGCAGAATTAACTCTAATAATATGCAACTATATGCAACTTATGAATGTGTGACCTATATCCTAATGCAACTTATGAATGAAAACTATATCTCTAATGGCTCTAAGTTCCTTCTTAGAGGTCTTGAGAGCTAACTATGATGCATAAAACATGTGAATGGTGCCCATATGGTGTCCAAATAGCCATTATTATTATTTGAAGCATACCAAGGTCATTTGTGGTTGATGGTGCATGGGTCACATTTTGGGTTTCTAACTCTTTTGGGTCATAAAATTTATGTTATGATCATATATAAATCTCTTGAACTAGATAGGAGTAGGTGCAATGCTTTATGAGATTGAATGTAATAATTTGTCACTCGGCTTTTTTTTATCAACATGGAGTATTAGGAACAACTTTTTTGCATTGATCCTTAAAAAGTGATTTTTTGACAACCAACTTGGCATGTAAAATATCATACCAATCAATATACCTATTGATTTTATTCTTAGTTTCTAATAGGACATTGAGATTTACCATCATCTACAAAATCCATCCCAAGAAAACATTGAAATTGACCATCATCTATGGAATCCCTTCCATCAAAAGGTTCAAATACTCACTTAAGGGAAAATTTCTTACCATGCTCAAATCCTGTACCATATATTTATTCTCTACCTTCTCCTTAGTTGTATACACTTTGAGGTAGATGATATTATGGTCCTTCTCATTGACATGGTTTTTAGAAGTACATGTTATGATCTAAATTGAGTTATTTATTATTGGAGTTGGTCTTTTCTTTGAACTCGAAGCCATGTTTTTTTCTATATAATATATAATATATATAAAAAACTAAAATTAAAAAACATAAACTTTCATTTCAAAAAGCAAGATATATTCCCCTCCCACGCGGCCTGCTCCATCTACTTCATGCACAGTCCACCATATTTCTCCACAGTCCATGCATTCACTTCATGACCATCACTCTCACGCAAGGTGTGTGGATTTGAGTTCCACAAGATTATTAATCCACGCACTCCATCACCACTGTATGCCAGGTTTGGATTTAAGTGATGGATTTGAGGAAGATTTGCAGTGAGGCTAGGCACAATTTATCAGTGAGGAGGAGGGCACACGATTTTATGAGGCTAGGGAACACGATTTGTAGATGAGAGTACACGGTTTTGCATCGGAGGAGGGAACACGACCATAGGAAATGTAGTTTGACCTCTTTTCCATTCAAGCTCAATGATTCCATTTGGTTTTTCATTAGTGTTTGAGATAGTTGAAATTGGAGCTACATGTTCTATCATTGTAGATCAAATTTTTCCCTTCTATTCTTTTAGAAAGAGACAACCAATTTCTTCACTGGTTGATTGAAAGGTCCATAATATATCATAGGAGAATTCATGAATATTTACTAGGGAAGAGGTGTGAAAATGAAAATGCATGATTAGGTTGGAGGGAGAAAGGGGTAGGTCACTTTGAAAAAAAATACATAGCTCAACTATGAAATTATGGATCCTCATATTCTCTATCACAATTCTAACAGTAATCCCCAACGATGGAAAATTGAAATTCTCCTAAAAATATAAGAAACTCTTGGTCATACTCAAGATTATGATCTAGAGAATGAAGGTAAGCTATGGAATTTTTCCGATAAACCAAAGGCAATGTCACATTATTTTGAATTAATTATCTTTATCCCACATCTTACATTTCATAAAATTCGTCATCCCTAAGGTTCTTGGATGAGTCCATTGAAGCTCCTTTCTCGTTCCTATTATCCTTTTTGGGTCATCTCCACCCCTTACACTAGAGTTGAGTAGGGCTTGTTGGGAAGAGATGGTGGAGGTGTGATCCAATTCACCAAGATGTTGTCCAGAAGTAGCTAGTGTTTCATTAAAACTATTATCCTTCCCTTTCCCTTTCTTAAATTTTGTGTCCTATAGTTGTAGCACCGCTCATTTCCAGTTTAATTAGTGTCATTGTTCTGACAAGAAAAATCCTTATAATAAAGAATATATATTATTTTTGGAGTGTTAGCAACCTTCTATGTGCTAGGTGCAACTTTATACTAACTGGAAAGTAGGCTAAGGATAACTTGAATAGTGAATTCTTATGTGTCATGTAGCTCATAAGCTTGCAGCAATAGAAAAGAGTTTCAATGGTTTCACCACTATATGGTTCATCCTCACTCTAATTCCATAAATCTTGTGGATGATCTTCCACCTATGGAAACATAAAGATGACTCCATCCAATGCTTCTTTATTTGTAACAATTGTCCAAGAATATATTTTCCTCATAATTACATCATATGAAAATGTAAATGGAAGTGGTGAAATGTCAACTCATCCACCTTTGGGCATCTTATATCTAACATAACAATAGTCCCAATCCATGTTGAACTTTATCACATATTCATAATGGTCAATGAAATAATTTAGAATTATGATGGTGTCTCAAGTGGTCACTACCATACTATTGTGCCATGTTTGGAAATGTCTTTCATTTTGGTTGATTTATCCTCAAACATTTTGAAATGTCTTCATTTGGCTAGATAGAAACTATTTATAGAGATAGTAGGATATGCAATGTTTGTCAAGGGTTGTTATTGTATTGGAGATTCTCTAAAAGGATGCTTCCCCCTTGAAGAAGCCCATGAACATTGGTCTCTCTTTTCTAGTTTAAAAGTGGTATGAAATCTCTTTCCTATGCCACTACGCCAAAATGTAGATTTTTTATATGCTAGATTTGTGTTCCAACATCTTTAAATGGATACATCTATCATTCACTAGGTAAACTATGGTTGGAGAAGCATGGTGGGATATGTTGATTCACATTGTTGGACACCCTTGTACACCTTTTTTTGGTACCTTGATGAATAATATCAAATTAGAAAAAATGTTCTACAAAATCAATCCTCCACATACAATCTGGTATATCAGAAGCTCCCTGGTGCACCTGAAATTAGCCTTACGTAAGCCTTTTGGTTTTCTTGTTTCCATAGTACACCAAGGGTATGGCCTATCCTCCATAGTTGGTGCCATTAAATATTTGGCAGAGTATTATTGGGAGCAAAACTCATGTATATCAAATATCTATAGTTCTTAACACTACCTTGTTTGGGCCCTACAAACTCTAACATCTACAGTAGGAAACTTGGCCACTTTTTAAACTTTTCCTAACATCCATACTTCAAACTTAACTCCATTGGAAACTCTAAACATCACCCATCATGCAAATTCAACTTTGTGCCATTGGCCCTTCCGTATAGTTGCTCGAGACATTTATGGACTTGGTCATTAGGTCTCTTCCAATATTTGGACCATGTTTGAAAATTAGGCCCAAATTTAACTTCAACCCATCCTTGAACTTTGGGCCATTACAAAACCATCCTACCAATTTTTAAACTTCATCTAATAAAATTACTTTGAACGTAAGCCCCCTGAGCATTCTAAAATAAGGATAATGGGCCACTTTGGTATGAGGGCATTGAGCCATTTCTGAAATATTGGGCTTCTTATGAACTTTTCAAAACTTAATAGGAAGCCCATGACTGTGACTGGACTGAACTTTATGCAACTTTATGCAACAATGAAACTTTCTTCCCCTAGACAATCCTACGAACATTTAAATAGGACCTAAAAACCTATGTAAACATACCAATTGTTCCAAAGGGGCAACCATATTGCAACTATATTCTCAAAATATTGGTGAGTGGTCAAATGCAACTATATTAGAACTTATGAAACTATATTGCAATTTATGCAAATATAACAATTGCATGCAACTATATGCAGACTATAACTATAACATGAAAACTTTACGAACTTTATGCAACTATATGCAACTAGGTGTGGTAATTTCAACTTTATGCAACTATATTAAACTATATGATGGATAGGTGTTGAAATTTCAACTTTATGCAACTGAATGAAACTATATGCAACCTGTAGGTTATACCATAAATGTATATTGGCATGATAACCTATCTTCTTGTTTTAAATGTAGAACCACCCAAATATGTATCCTCATCGGATTCATTCCTTGAGTGATGATCAAGACATAGTAAGAGAGAGGTTGAAAGTGAGATGTACAGCATTGCAAATCCTATGACTATATGCAACTATATGCAACTTATGCAACTATATTGCAACTTATGCAACTATAATGCAAACAATCCTAAGAAGATTTAAATAGGACCTAAAACCTTATGTAAACGTACCAATGGTTCCAAAATGCAACTATATTGCAACTTTTGAAACTATATTGCAACTATATTCCCAAATATTGGTGAGTGGTCAATGCAACTGAGCATAACTTATAACCAGTATGCAATTATATTGTAACTATATGCAACTTATGCAACTATATTGCAACAATTTCATATGCAACATAAACTTCAAATAACTTTTATGGAACTTATGCAACTTTATGCAATAATGAAATTTATGCAACTATATTTCATAAACTATATGCAACTAGGTGGCAATTCTGCTTAAACTCTATGCAACTATATGATGGATAGGTGTGGAAACTTCAACTTTATGAAACTATATGAAAATATACAACTATATGCAACTATGTTGGTACCAAAAATGTATATTGGCATGATAACTTATCTTCTTGTTTCAACGAGTGTAGGTACCACAAAATAGGAATCTCATTTGATCTATCTTCCTCAAGGGATGATCAAGATATAGTAAGAGAGATTGAAAGTGAGACGGTTGTACCAGATTCACCGGGTTCTAGATCAACTAGGCTGGTGTTGCAAGGAAAAAATATTCTTACCCATTATGCAATTTTTTTATTGCAAACAGAGGGTCGTGTAATTATGATGAGAGCATAGGTGACATTGAGTTTCCTGAGGTATAAACATCTAGTGATGGGAACTCTAAGGAGCCACCCTATGACACTGATTTTTTCATCGGTGGGAGGATGTATCTTCTATAACATGGCCATGATATCACCCATTCTAGAACATCCCAAAGTGCTTCCTATCCTTCCACCATGGCCATTTGGGAATATGTATTCCCACACAAAATTTTGAAGAATCAATCGGTTCTTCAACATGGAAGGAGAGATACCCTTTATTGGATCTTTATTCATCAAAAGAGATTGTCTCTACAATCCCCTCTAAGATGAGGTGATTTGGTCCTCTAAGGTCTCTTTGTTATTTCAATTTGTTGGCATCCCTATTGATTGTCTCCCCCTTATAGATACTCCTTGGATCCCACTCGTCACATTCTAGCCTTGAACAAGGTGATTAGAGAAGATATCCACAAACAATACATCTGGGTCAATTGAACACCCCCTAAGGGACTCAACCCTAAGATGGCCTTCTACTTCAAGAACTTCATACAGTTCAAGGATGAACTTATAGTCAAACTCTCCTATACTCAAAGACATTGGATGCATATCCTTAAGATTTCTCTTGGAAAGTTTAGGGTTTGCTCTCACCAACTCCCAATTGTGTAAATCATCACATTCCTCATTAGAGAGGATTTTTCAATTGCGTCAATTGAAATATATTGAGTCGGATGCAAGAGAAAATCATCTTTATATGTCCCATTTATTATAATATTAGAGGGAGGTTCCATTGGCTCTACCATGAGTACTGGACTTGGGTCGCTCTCTCAATACTTTTCTCCTCTATCTATATCAAAGATGCATAGCTCTTATTATATGGGAGGTTTTAGAACATGATACATGGTTCTTCTTATATGGGAGGTGTTAGAAAACAAGACATGGATCCTATAAGGATCCCGAGACAGATCTCGTTAGACTTTTAATCATTAGTCCACATCATATACACTAGTCCTTTCAAGTTCATTCATGTTGATGCTTAATTTCCATGTGGTGGAATTTAATTAGACCTTGTGTTTAATGAGCCAACCATTAAGGATCCTAGACAGATCTCATTAGAAATTTCTAATCATTAGTCCACATCATATCCAACTATCATAGACTCTTACCTTGTGGACTTGATGCATCTTTACCTATGGAGAAACATGAGAGTGGATGTGGTTGTATTCCTCATGCATGAAAAAATCTCATGCAATATGCTTCTAGAAACAAGTGTCAAGTGTCTAACGATCTTCAACCATGGAACCTTCAGCCCACCAAGGCATCCAAACCTAAAATTTTATGCATTAGGCTTAAGCCTAGGTACCATGTTTCTAATAAATTTATTGCATTGGAAATATTTGAAGTGACAAATGCCCACCTATGGATCCTGATATACCTTTTGTTTTGAACCGTGAATAAGGATGAGACGGGACTACTCACTAACAAATCGTGCACATGAAACTAAAGGTAAAATCAAATAGGTACCTGTCAGACATTTCTTCATCGAGTGAGGAAAGTTTAGGACAAATGGAGGCGACCGTGATCTAGTAGGATAAGATAAGAAACAAGGACCGAGGTGAAAAGTCGTAATAAAATTTTGTAGACGCATGAAATTTGTTCTTGGTTTAAGGAGGATCATGCTCTTATGATGATGAGAGCATAGGAGACATAGATGTTCCACCTAGGTATAAGCATCTGGGTGGCTAAATGGGTACCTAAGGAACTAACACCTATAGATGTTGACTCTCATTGTAAAACAATAGGATACATCACATTGCACCATCCTCCCTACATGGCTTGGGGATATTCCATGGAATAATTGTAAAATACAATACAAGAATCAATTGACGGACTATGTCGGACCATGTTACAATTATAATGATTGAATGGATCTTGGTCCAAGATGAAGCATGCGGAGATATGCACTTGCCAAAAATTATATACAACCTCAATGAACAAGGATAAAAATAAGGGAAGGACTATCTATATTGATGGAAGGCCCAAAGCTTCGAGACAATATCATCACAAGTTTATAAACAACACACCCAATCTGTGACAACAAACAAAACAACCTAATTGCCACTTGAGGGACGTGAAGAGAATCGTGTAGTCTTGTGCGCAATAAAAAGGATAGCTCTCCGGGAAGAGTTATTAGTGGATTACCACTTGAATAGAATAGAAACATTGATTCAATAGTGTGTAGGTTCTTATGTAACACCTCTTAAGAAACCTCTACTTATTGCATTATATTTTTTATTATCTTTAACATTGTTGTAAATATTATTGTTGACATTGTTTTTGTTATCACAATTTTTTTAAATATTTGGGGGTCTCTAATTATATTATAATGTATAAGAGTGATCAGGAAAGCGTACACTAACATGTAAATGATTATCAATTTCCACTTTCATTTTAATGCTGTTTTTATTTATTTGTTTATATAATCGAAATAACATTGTTTTTGTTTAAATTATATGTAGTCAACAAACCATGTTGATCATGATTCCACAAATGAGGAGGGATTTTATTCTTGGCGCTTAATCCCATTCTCTCTCATTAAAAATATCATTAAAGCTAACAAGGAACTATTTAGTTTGTTAGATCGTCTGTAACTCTAGACGTCAAAGAAAGGATCAAGCTCCTGATGTCACAACTTAACACATATAAGGTAATAACCATAATTTAAAAAAAAAAAATTTGTTTAATGCACTCATATGCTCAATTATGATACTTTGTTCTTTAACTTTTACATTATCTCACTTAAAAAAAAAATTATAAAGGAATATTTGGAGCATGTTCAGCCCGAGGTTGGTAGTGGTGGTGCTACAGAGATGCTACAGATTCCTTATGTGGGTGGTCATACAACTGCTTGAGAACTATTTACTTCTCCATCTTACACACCTATTTTAGATAGGAGCCATGACACGCATTGATAGACATCCACACCTTGATTAGAGTCTAGAGAGGGTGGCAAAGATGAGGACCATAGTGATGTGATTGAGATACTTCCTAGAGCTAGACGTGGTAGACAAGCATCGGAGGGGAACCTTCCGCACATTTTTGGTTGATAATAATGGACTTCCATTAAAACAATCAAGACTCCTGTAGTTTTAAATCATATTTTAATCGCTTAATGTTATCCTCATACATAAATCATATAGATTATTAATTTCTAAATTAATGATCATATAAAGGTGAGGGAAACGAATTCCTTTTATAGGCACGAGAGAAAGGCCTTGTCTATTTTGGGGAAACCTTACGCATGAGGTAGTGGAATTGCCAAATTCCAACCTAAAAAGGAACTTATTGATTATCTTTAAGGCCTCTTTGGAGTAGACACACTCAATAAAAAAGCGTCAAAGCATCCTGTGAACATTTAAAATATACCCGGATGTTTATAGATTTAGCTTCTGGCAAAAATCCCATGTAATGTTCCCAATTTTCCCTTTAAGAGGCATTTAGTGTTATGGTATGAAAGTGACCTTATAAAGGAACTTAAATAAAAATAAAGTGAAATTAGTCACTTAATAAAATAAAGAGGGGAAAGTAGTTACACTAAAGAGACCCAACTAAGGGTTATAAGAGGAGGAGAGGAGAGCCTTTGGGATCTACTATTCAAATTTATGAAAATATTGAAGTCATTCTTTAGATAATGAGGGTTTTAAACCCTGTTTACCTGTCGAAACCATCCTGCCTTAGCCGATATTGGAGATGATCCTGCATGACCTTTCATTTGTACTTCACCGCTTATGGATTTAATGAAGAAATTTGTTAGTTATTTCTATGTTTATCGATTTGCTACTAAATTTTTGTTTAATTGAATTTGGGATATTTTAGTGGTAATGAGTATGACCCACAAATGTGAGCAACAACATTGTTGAATAATCATTTTGAGAATTTGTTTGGAGAAGCTTACGAGGTTGAGACGAGGGTTTCGAAACCATCGGTGAGAAAATTCAGTTTCGAAGTTGAAACAATACCTTCCTAGCCGAAGACAGGAGAAGCTATCCAGGCTTTTCATTCGCACATAATTGGCATTGCATCTAAGGTTCTTAATCTGAGATTGGGTTCGTTTTGCATTTGGAGGAGAGGTCAAAATTTTGTTTCTTGGGTGGACCAGTTGGGCGTTTTCTCTTGCAGAGGGCGCATCTCTTCTTCCTTGCTACATGTGGCCATTGGTGGCTGAGCTCTGCGTTTCCCAGGGTCATGTGGTTGGTTGGGTGCATCCAAGGGCACGTTTCTTTGTTGGTCGAGTTCCCTTAGTGGCAGCGTGTTTTTCTTTGGGAAAATCGTGCCCCTTTGTCCACGATTTAGATACTCTCTTGTGGCTGTGTGGAGGGTCGTGTGGCTTGGCTGGGTGGATTCAAGAGGAGACCATCTCTACAGGCCAAGTTCTGGTGGTGACTGCGTGTCCATCCTTTGTCTAAATCATGTCTCACTTGACCACGAGTTAGACATTCTCTTGTGGCTGCATGGAGATAGTAAATTGAAGTGGTTGTTGGTTGCTCTTATTGGAGGGTCTTGCATTGCATTGAGAGGCAATTGAGTGTAGAGCTGGGTCTACTATCTCATCAAATTGGAGGCACTGTTACAATCTGTCCCTTCAGCAATACGTATGGCAACTTTGATAACTTCCTCCGGACTGTGCGTGTAATCTGAGGTCGTGCCCCTATTCCACACTCATTCTCTTTAAGTGTGAGAGGTATTTACACCTCTAATTTACTGTTATTGCTTCAGCCATTTATTTGAAAAAAAGACAGTCCAGATTTGATGATTCGTGTCTCTTGAATGTGTATAATTGGCTATTACTTTAATGGGTTTTGTCTCAAATTTAAATGACACATTGGGCATGAAATTGGGGAGTCATAAGGGATTGTAAACCAATAGACAACCAGCAAAACCAATATACACACTGCTTTCCAACTCAATCTACACCTATGTACCATAAACTCAAGAGTTAATTAAACCTGCTTGATGAAAGTCCAACATCAAAATTTGAAGGTTTTTCATCACTTTTACAACTTAGAATATTTCAGTGTATAGCCCCATCAAATTCCATCTTCATCCATCATTTAGCCTCACAAGTGTTTGATGAAAGTCCAACACCAGAATAACGGAGTTTTTTTCCACAATGTATGGTTGTGTGAGAAGAGCCACGAGTAACACCCCAAATTGTCATCTACAACAACTAATACTACAGCTCTTTAAAAAAGGATGGAGATAGATTCTAAGCTATGGGCTGAAATTTCGAGAAGGCTAGCAACAACTAAGAACATGCATCACCACTACCAAGAGTATCTAGCAATATCCTCACCAATTGCTAGATACTCTTGGGATATTTGTGCATCGTTGCACTTTAAAAACTATTTCACCATCAAGTATGGATTTTGGCCTAAGAATGTGGATGAGAGTTCCTTTAAAAGCAGAGGGGAATGGAAAGAGTAAGGATAAAGAATGTGTGGAGGAGAAGGACTAGGCCTTGAGGAGGTGCAGCATAGAGGCAGACCAAATAGCAACCGAATATACAAGTGTGTTAGATGGATTTGATGTTGATGGTGAGGGGGTACTAGCATCTAACGATGAGACGGAACTTTCATATGGCAGTAAGAAAAGGGAGCTGGATCGACTTAGGGATGGTCAACTGGCCATAAAGAAGAAGATCCACCTGGAAGTGGTCAATGGCCCTATTAATCGTGCAGTTGAGATTGAGTCCTATGGGAAGCAGCCGATGTTGATCTTTGACAAAGAGACATCGTAACAGCTGATAAGCCTCAAAGGGCAACAAAAAGAGGATATACAGAGTTTCAAATGATTCTCTCAGAGTGTAACGATGATCTGTATTATAGGTTCAGGGCATGTTGGAGGAGTTAGTTTGATATGAGGGAGAGGGAAATGATCTCTCGAGGGATGAGTTTATGTGGACAACCCGAGACAACCGGCAGCAAGGGCACGATGACAAAGAAAGAAAAGTTGGTCTCTCGTCTACAAGTATACTTGGGACCTGTGCATTTCTTGCATTGATCATGGGATACTGGTCTCCATTGGGAGATCTACAGTGAGGGTCCCACGGTCGGTGTTGGCAGTGACAAAGGTGTAACCAACATCCCGCTGAGATGGAGTTTTGACTGACACTGAATGAGACACACTGATAGACTTGATATTCAAGGATTTGTTTGAGATTGGCCTGAGGGATTATCTAATTAAATAGAAGCCAAAGAAATCAAGGGCAATAGATGAGAGAGGTTTCTGGGATCTATCAGCTTTATGAAAATATTGTATTGGGCTCTGTGAGCATGAGGGTTTCAAAACCTTAGTTTACTCGGTTTCGCCAGTGAGACCATTTGGCCTAGCTGATATTGGAGAAGGTCCTACAGATCTCTCATTTGTATTTCACCGTTTATGGATTTAATGAATAAATTTGTTGGTTATTTCTATGTTTATTGATTTTGTTGCTAAATTTCTGTTAATTGAATTCGGGATATTTCATCCTAGGTATGAGCATCCTCCATCAACTCTGCATGTGAGAGGGAAGCAACATGATGCAAAAGAGAAGATTTTGAGAAAATCAGAGAACAAATAGTCGGTACACCAAGGTAAATTAAATTTTTGAATTCAATAATAGCTTTATTTTTCTTAGATCTAAATGTATATAACATACTTGAAAGTAAATTTTGATGACAGGGTTGTTTAATAATGCAACCAAAAGAAAGGATTTCAACATGCACAACACAAGCCAGCCTAGGCTGCCACTCTTTGAGGGCCACAAATACCTAACCTGTAGCACCCAAACATCCTAAGAATATTATTTTTATCATCTTACAACTTTAAGGTAATTGCCCAAAAACATTAAAAAACCATAAATCTTTGTAAATGTGGTGACTTAATTTCAACCTGAACCATGGAGGAATCTCCAACCTGGTTACACAAGTACAAAGTATAAAGCCATGGTTGATCGTAGGGAAAGCATGGGCGAATTCCCAAGATCCAATTTGTTGGATATGTAAATAAAACCAAATTCAATTCCTTAACCTTTCATTTCTTATAAAATATGTAAATGTTTGATATAATCCATAATTTAATGTCTTACTTTGTTTTAATCAGGGAGAAGCACTATCAACCCTACCATTAGTATTGAAAAAATAGAGCTGCTGATAGTGAAACGTGAGTTTTAAGATCATGGTGCTCCCCAAAGAACTCATCCTAGTGAGGGTGCCTCAAGATGTTCCCGTGGAATGTATTCTACTCCATGGTAAAATGTCTATATATTGAATCATACTTAATAATTTTGTACTTATAATTTTTATCGCTTTAATGAGAGAATGTCATGATGATCATCCTTAAACCCTAAGATCGTGAACAGGGCCAATGTCCATCATCCCAATGGTGCCGACTAGTGGACGAGGTAAATAATTACATTGCTAAGTTTTTTTTCAATAATAATGAACTACTCCAACCCTATTTAAAAATTGGCCATAAATTCAATATTTTTTATTTTTTAGGATATCCCCTCATAGAAGCATCCATGCCATGGGTATGATACCAAAGACGATTCTCTCAAGTGAGAAAGCTGACCTGAAAACAACATCATCCTGCTGAAGAGCACCCAAGAAATGAAGACATGGACATTGGATGATTTTGCTTAAGCACCTCGAAAGAAAAGAATTAAAAGAAATTCATGATGTCATAATAATTTTATAAGACAGCTTAGGATGTACATTATATAGTTGATAACAAGCTAAGTTACTTCTATGGTTTGTATATCCTTCAGGAATGTAATTTTGTTGTACACTTAATGATAATTTTAGCTTCTCTAATGATGCAACTTCCAAAATCTTATGACATGATAAATGCAACTTGAAAGCATTGTGACATGCTCCCATTTTGTCTCACATGACAAAGAGCATACCATTATTTTCATTGTGTCATGGACAGTTTTATGTTTAAGAAGAGATCTTAGTGACTACCATCTCCACTTTTAGAGTCCCAAAATAAATTTTAAAACCTATCTCTGATCTAGAGGTGAAGATGGCAATAACATACAAGATTTTTTCATTCTATGCATCCAGTTAGCTTAGTTTGTGGATATGTCAACCTTGATAACAAAGTTCTTAAACTTATGTAATGAATCAGGCATCCCTTTTTTACAACGTGAAATCTGGAACAAAGAGGTATATGAAGGCATTTCTCCATAGGAGGGTAATAACCTTATTGGATTGTGTAGGAAGAAAAATGTCCTACTGTCTGTTTTGTGGAAAATATTGCACTGACATTTTAAGATGGTAGTAAGGAAGAATTTGAGGGGGAGTGGTCCATAGAAATTCCATTGTTCTATATTCCTATTTATAGGTGGGAAGGAAGAAATATGATCATTGGGAATTGAAATTGTGTTTAGCAAAGAACTAGTATTCGAGTAATAATCAAGGTTGCATTTGGGGAAAGCTTAATTACATGTGGAAAAATCGATGAAAAGCATGAAACCATAAGTTGTAGTTCTTACTTAAAATTGTGTAGCTTTTCTTGGTGCTACTGGGTATATTAAGCTGACATCAATATAATTCTCTTTTATTTCTTAGTCCTTGCTACATTAGGGACATTATTTTCAAAGGATTTGGTGTGTATTAGGAGCACTAGTGCACCCAGACATACCTAAAGAAGAGCACTGATGCACCTACACCGTATAGGAACATTGGTTCACCCATACCAAATAAGAGAAACAATATACCAATACAAAAGAAAAGCACTGATGTCTTTGGCCACACCCCATTGCACATGGGTCATGGAGCACAAAAAGACATCAGTGCTTCACTACTGTATTTTGTGTTTTTTTTACACTTGGATGCACATTGTTATAGAAGCATTGGTGCACCTAGACCAATGGATCATCAATGTGTCTCTAATCTCAACAAGCTTAGAAACTGAATGATTTCTTCTTGACATGCTTGTTGTTCCAATGCACTTGTAGCCATGGATAACCAATGCTTCAGATATTAAAGGACACAGGTAAAACATAATAATTTAGGTGCACTGCATCAATAAAAAAACTTTTGGAGCAAAATGGGTTGCATGCCTTTGCTAGAAACCTATGCACATAATGCTTTAGGTGTATCCCACACTGGGTGTTTTCCTTATACCATATAACTTTTATTTTATTCATGCAAAGCATGATTCTAATGAAGTAATCTGTAACATGTCCAATACAAAGGGATCTTGAGTGAAGAGCAATGATGTGGTAAGTTTTCCCCGGAATTGTGTTATTTTCTCTACTTCCTGTATGTTCATGGACTTGTGTTATTTGTATGCATTTCTAGGAGCCCTATTTCATACTGTCAATGTTCATGTCATGTTGACATTATGAATTTCATCATGTTAAGCTAGCATCATTACACTTGTTCCTTGTGTATTATGTTAACTTTTTGTCTTGTTAGCATTATTTCATTTATCTTGTCAAGTAGGTGTTGTTAGTTTGTTATGCCACCTATGTCTTATTAAAGTAGTTCTCTTACTAGCAGAAGACAATGACATTCCATAAGGAGTGATGTTCAAACAATAGTTTTGGGTATGGTGAACCTATTCAACTAATAAGTTTTATATTTGAAATTTAACAAACAAAGTGTCAAAAATATATTCATGGTTGAGTGGTTCTAGTTAAGCATCATTTCAACTTATACTACTCATTGCTAATCATTGTAAGTGTGGCTGTGGATTCATTGATATTCTTGGCATTATGTAACCAAACCTCCTCATGTTAAATATGTTAGTTTAGTTACATACAGGAGTATGTTAAATATGATAGTTTAGTGATATACATGGGTTAGACAGTTCTATTTTGTTAACAAATTTTTCAGATTTTAGTTATCTATTTTTTATTGTATTTCCATTACAATGGCTTGAATCATTATTCTTTCATTATTCTTTCATTTCCTCATATATCATAAGCTGATTGAATTCTATACTCAACCATGTGTCCCATGAACCCTCCTAGGAGTTTAGATTTGTTCATATCAAAGAGAAGATTTACTTTCTTTCCCTTTCTATTATGTTTTCTCTAGCCTATGGATGATTTATACCTTATGTTAATTTGTAAGTGCTTGACATATTTAAAATTAAACGGTGATTTCCTTTGTTTACCTTCGACAACATTTCCATTCACTGACTCAACTACATAATGGAGAAGTGAATCCACCTTGTTACACCATGGTAGATGTGAAAAACATGGTAGAAGAAGAGAGATGAAGGCATAGGGACGACATGTATGACCATTTTTTCAAATCTATGAGGATAATCATGCTTGTAGGAAGAAATCATCAAAATGTGAACCTAGAGTTGATGCACCATTCAATGGGGAGTTTTGTTTAAGTTTAAAGTAAGTATTGGAATCCACTATTTGAAGGTGACATAAATGTAATTACTTAAGTGAGTGTATCCAACAAACTGAGCACTAGTTTTCTATGAAAAATCTTCTATTGAGAATAAAATTTCACGCATACCCTAACTTCACCTCAAATCCTCTTTGTTGGTGGTAATCCTTTTGCTTAGAAGAGAAGGAAGGGACTGACCATGTAAGAAGGACTAAAAAAGCATGAAGGGAATTTTTCATCCCATGGAACTCAGAATGACCCTTCTTAAATAGATGTATAAGATTATTAATTATAATTAATTTAATAATCTAGCCGTCCTAAAAGTTAGCTAAATAATAATTATTTTAAATAACATTAATCCCATTAATTATTATTAACTGTTCATGATTGTCAAGGATTAATTAAATATTAATTGACATACTAATTAATAAGTAAAGGATTAAAGGAGGTTAATAAATTATATTATTAAATTAAAGATTACGATTCGGGAGGGGATAGACATTAAATATAAGGATAAAATAATGAATAATGGGATAAGGGAATTAACTACTTAAAGGATAAGAGATAATTAATAAAATGGATATGCACGAAGGGTGGGGGAAGTCGGCATAAGCAATATGACGGGGAGGGCTTTATGGTGGAAGGCATTCTTTTATGAAGGGGCATTACCATTCTAAGGGAATTGGAGGAGAGGTTTCTCTTGGATTGCACAAATGAGAGTTGACTTCTGTAGTCGGATTGGATCAACACAGGCACCCCATTGAGGTTTTGCGACAAATGTGGATATCCATATGATATCCGAGCTAGGAAGGTCCGCTGGGTGTGGTGGAACAAGTTTTGGGGTGCTGGTTTACACACCAAAAGAGCGGCCAACAAGGAAAAAGTGGAAAGTGGGAGGGCTAGCACTGCACTGGGAATTTAAATTGTGTGCATTTTTTTATTTTGTTAAGGAAATTTATTATTCATGGATCAATTTAAAATGCGTATGTGTTCAATTAAAAGGAATTATTGAATTTCCATTGTTTTGTTTGTAGAAGTAATTGATGTTAAATAATTTTTCCACTACAACCTTTGCTTAGAAGAGGAAGGAAGTGGGTGAGACTGTGACCATGTAAGAAGGACTAAAAAAAGAATGAAGGGAAATTTTCATCCCATGGGAACGCCTATTGGACATATGCCATGTTGAGTATATGTAGTGGTAGCAGTTGCACTAGAAGCAAAGCCACTAGGTTCCTAACTACATTGTAGAGTTTAAAGTGACAATGCGTCAATATAATACACTGAAAAATATTGTCTTGTTGACCACCAATATGCATGAAGATGCTTATTTTTTCACCATGAAGTTAAAGGAGAATTTGAAGAGTCACATTGGTAGAGGAAAAAAACAACATAATCTAATGAGTTCGAAAATTTTCCAACTCAAAGCCTATTGGTGACGAGGCGATAAATAAAGGGAAGTTCAATTGGAACTCAAATTAGTAGATGTAGAGATTCCAATCCTCTAGTAGTTCCAAGAAGCCTTCTCATCTAAGAAATTCATGTGAACATCACACCACAAAGTTCCATTCCAATGAAGAATGTAGGTTGCAAAGATGGTGATGGATAAATGGCAAGCTATCATCACTGATCCATAGCCTCAAAATTGTCTTGCAAGAAATAATTGTGTCCCTTTGATAGTGCCATAGAAAAATTTCATTGACACAACTCAATAAGAAATAATAGCAAAGACAATTCAACAATTGTGTATTACTACTCCAAATGAGGCCGAAGAAGAGAGATGGGTTAATGTTTACACCAATCTATGATTGAATCATGAAACCATGTCTAGATTATCATTAATAGTGGGAGTGTGAAGAACATTAATTATGTTGATGCAATGAAGATATTGAGATTGAACATCAATAATAACCCACAATGTCCTTGCCTTCTTAGATGGAAGGGGGTGATTTTCAAGAAACAATGCTTTGTTTTGTACAAAATTCAATGTTTTAATATGAATTCCTATGTGATATTGCATTATGGAAGTATGAAAAGTTATTCTTAGTTAACCATGTCTTCGGGATTGACATGGAAGGTAATATGCACAACCTCAAGTGGTATGTTTTTGTTGATGGTCAAGTCTACGATATTCCAAAAACTACAAATTATCTCTTCTAAGAAATCTTGGAAGATCATTACACATTCACAAAAGTTTGTTGTTATCACTATCAGGGATGTGAGAGAACCCTGTGCATTTGGCAGATGTGTGTTTTCAACCAGAAAGGGATGAGATGTTGGGAAACAATAGTGCCAATGATTAGATGCAACCCTGAAATAGTGTAGTGATGTATTCATAGATCCACAAGGAGTACCATTTCATTGTGTGGTACACCATTAGATTTATTTGGCAGTATGATTACCACTATAAAATGGGCCATTTTATCACAAATATATATGGAAGAATGATGCGATACAATGATAGATTCAAGAGCTCATTGAGGTTAGAAGGATTTCACTGATTTCTTAATCTTGTGGCTATCCCATAGTCTTGGTGCCTATGAAAGATGACACGTGACATTTAGCTATAGGCTATAGAGCATTGTATAACATAGCAGTAAAAAAATGATATCCTTTTTTGATAATTAATGACCTTTTGGATCAACTTTGAGGAACTCAATTCTTCTCTAAGATTGATCTCAAGATAGTCTATCATCATGTTCAAATATAGTTAGAATATCTTTGGAATATTGTTTTTAAATCCCAAGAAGAAGTGTTTGAGT
>SNQJ01S0111975.1:49361-102397 GCA_010110895.2 Picea sitchensis | reverse complement strand
TAACTTTCACTGATAAATCTCCCTTATGAGATCATAAGTTTGATGCCTCTAAACTGCCATGTGCTTTTACCATGAGAAGGCCTCCTTATATAATCTTGGAGAGACCCAACCACCTTAGATATTTGTGGGATAGGTTGAGGATCTTTCTCCTTCAGTTGTGGATCCTCCCTAAGATCCAGCCTTGACCTCAGATTTGAATCCAACTGATTTCCAAGATGAAGGGGATTTTTCCCTGATTTTCCTCAACAACCCAAAATTTGCTCAAACAAGCCAACGCTCCCCCTAAAGGGTGCACAGAGCCTTGCAACGCTCCCCCAAAGGAGGGTATAAAGCGCTAGCACTCCCTGATAGTGAGCAGGGGAGTGTTGCCGAAAAATCCTTCAAAAAATCCCAACGCTCCCCCAGAATGGTGTCCTGAGTGTTGCAACGCTCCCCCAAAGAGGGGTAGGGAGCGTTGGCACTCCCTGACAGTGGGTAGGGGAGCGTTTCCTTTCAAAAATCATTTTTAAGTGGTCTTTTCCATGGTAAAAGCTTTGTACTCTTTGTCATGTGATTTATCCTTCTTAAACTAGTCTTTGAAGGTGTCTTAAGTGTCCCTATGATGTCTTTAGAGACACGACATAGGCAAGATGACAGTATGATGTTTGTGACACTTGCAGTCAATATGCGACACTTGCGACACTTGTAATGACAACAATAGGTCATCATTGAAGTGAGTAATTTTGATGTGTCACAAATTGCCCCCCAAAGTGTGAAGTTAGAAGATAGAAACTGATGACTGAAGTACTTTGTAGACTTTTTTGAGCAAGGGTATAGATGCGGAGAACCTTGTAGAAGCTGCACACAACCATCAAACAAATATTATAACATGTTTCAAACCCAAGGCAGGCATACCTATGCTTGGGTGATAAATACTTTCAAGGTATGGCCACCATAAGATACATTGTGGATCCATAATTGTATTAACAAAAAGGTATAGCCACCAAAGATATAATGTGGATCTATACTCCCATGACATGAACTGATCATAGCCACAAAAAATACACAGTGGATCTACGAGACGACAAGACATAGCCACAGACCAATACAAAGTGGATATATGTAACAGTATATGTGTCAATCTTCAAAAGAAACTCTATCACAACCTGGGAAAAGTATATATTAGAGTGATCACTCAACCCAGGGTCCTCTTACCAACCCCAATGTGGTACGAGTCTAACCATGTGAATAGATGTTCTGATGTTGAACATGGAAGAAACCACTTGATTACCAGTCGATGAGGTAAACTGTTAACATGTGCAAGGTTAATCACCATTGATGTCAATGATTCCCAAGGTACCCTAGTACATTCCAGCAAATGTGAACAAATGAGTTGAAGTCGAACATCTGTGGAATCATCCGATCAAGGGTCAATGATGTAAACCGATTGTCAAAAGCGAGGAGGCCTACCGTTGAGGCATGCAGGTCCCAAGGTACTAAATGTTTTCTAAGTCTAGTTCCCGGATAATGCGTTGAAGTCGATAGGAATAGACTCATAGCAGGAAGGCCTTGATGTATCCCCCATCAACGACACAAAACTGGCATAGAGATGTAATTTGGTAGATCAAATAAACATGCACTAACACGGGTATTGAAATGGGATATTTTTGGTGGCTGAATCTCAAGGTAAATACTTCCCTTGAACACTAAGGCACAACAGTAGAAACATGACATGGACCAAAACATGATGATGCAGTGGAAACTGTGACTTTCATCGGGTGACCCAAAGGAGTAAAGAAACTCATAGGATTGGTTCAGTGCAGAGGTTCAATGGATTAAAATGTATGCAAAGATAAAGTGCCATGTTCAAGGGCGACCGTAAGAGTGACTGGTGATGTTTTCAAAAATTGCTTGGCTTGCTTCCTTAAATTTAACGAGCTCGAGGAGGGTAACACATGTTTGATATAACTCACCTTCGGTAAGTCCCTCTTCCTTTATTTAACGAACTGGAAGAAGTAAGGGTTCAGTCCCATATGGGCCCTTCAATGTGTTGTTCCTAAGTTTATACTTAAGGCTGCAAAGTATAATGTCAAGGCATCCAAAAAATAAAGAGAGCTTAAAATATGAAAAGAAAATCAATTCTTTAGGGAAAGAAGCTATGGTTGATTTCTGAGTTGTCTTTGCCTAACTTCCCAACATTCCTGGATGCTTATGCCATGTTCAATCACTGCCCATGAATGTTCAAGTTCAACCCGGGTGTTAGCAGTCTCTAAGATGGTATTAAACAAGTTTAATGCAATGCTGGTTTGATCTGTGAGACCGGGCTCAATATTAGGTTGTCTTGCAACAGGTCCAGTCATGGAGGAAAGAAAGTTAAAAGGTCTGTTTTTTTTTATGTTTGATTTTTGTTGTCTTCAATTATATGAGGAAAGAATCTAAAATTGAATTAATGGTATAACAATTCAGAGGTTGTTTTTGTATCTGATTCAAATTTGAAAATAATGAATGTGATGAGAGGAAAATATAAAGTTGTTAAAACAAAGTGAGGCATCAATCACAGAAGATTCTCACTCTGATACAGAAGAAGAAAAATGGATGTGAAACCTTTAATGAAGCATAAAATGTGGTAATCTAACTGACTCACAGATCTTGTATTTGCTAATAGCCAACACAGAGGAAAATATGTAAACAATCAGATAACTAAATGAACCATATAACCACAGTAGATGTTGTACTAAGTTGTGATTAAGCATTCATCAAAGACATATAAATAAAGATGTTGGAATACGAAAGAACAGAAGAACACATAACTCAAGATTGACGAAATATGGAGTCTTCGGTCTGCATTTGTCTTAATTCTCGAAAAGGAGAGATCTCTCTATTACAATCGGCCAGGAAAAAGCCATTTTTAAGTCTTTTGAAATTATATTTATACAAAATGTTACCAACCCTAGACGGTTGGAATTTTCCTTACTCCTAGGTGCTAATGGTTACAGAATAAAAACTTGAACCGTTTCACTTGGTTACTTTCTAGCTCTCTCTCATACCGGCAAAACGGGCATGCATGTGTTACTTCATTATTTATTTGAAGTAGTTCCTTCACCTAGCTCAAGACACTTGACGCACCTACTTAGAAATAGTACTAAAATCCCGAAAGGCTCTGTCACATCCTTTGCCTCAAAAAGATACAGCTTTCTCTGTAATTTTGGCAACTTGCCTTCAATCCTTTTACCTTCAAAATTTATAGACTGCAACTGTAAATTTGTCTTTACCAGCCATCTATCCATTTGAGTGACATCAACCTGTTTCAACTGTGAAATTTCAATCTGAGCTTCATTTAAGCTTTCTTTGATGTCCAGGTGATGCTTTATAACATTTATTTGTCCTAGTACTCCAGAACAATCGTCCTTCCCAATGCCTAGTGATTTTTTATCTAGAAAATCAAAAGCCTCTTCACAATCCTCCTTTATTTCTTTGGCCATTCTCTTACTCTCAGTTATATTGGCCTCCCATGCCTTTAGTATTATATCAACCCTTATTTGTTTTGCGACAGTCAATCTAGGAGTTACTGGTACCTCTTCTCTAGCCAAAGATAGGACTGCCTTTTGAAAGGTGGTTCGGGCCGCAGTAGCCTCTTTTTCTATGAAACCAATGTTATCTAATGATTGACCCGTCTCTTGAAAACAATCTTGGATGGTCCCTACCTTAGAAAACAGGATTTTTTGTACTATTTCTAGCTTCTGATGCACCTCCAGTGCCTCGGCTTGAAACATTGCTATATTTACAACCTGATTTTCAGTGGAACTCAATTTAGCTTGTAGTTGCCTTACTAATTCTTCTTGTTGGATGACCTGCCCTTGACTAGCTTGAGTAGTCTTGTGTACTTCTTCAAGATCATATTTAAGTTGTTGAATTTCTTTTCTGTCTTTGGCTCTGGCCTATTTGAGTCCTTTGTTGACCTCTCTTTTGATATTATTCTCTATATTCCTTATTTGATCTCGCAATTAATTTATCATTTGATTACTCTGCCTTAGCCTTTCTTTTAGATTATCAACAGAGAATAATTTGGCCATTGCAAAATCTCCCAAAGAGCCTGCCACCTCTGTGGAAAAAACTTCTTCTTCCAAATTTTGCCCATCGATCAATACTCCGTGATTTTTTACCATTGCACCCTCTCTCATGTGCATTTCTTTATTCACCACGGTCTTTCTTTTCTTACTGAAAAAGAACTCGGTGGGAGGTATCTCCTTAACAGGGATAGGCATGAAATAGCTTATGAACATTTCCTCTGTATCAGGGTTTCCTCTGGTGAACTGTAATGGCGTGATATCCTCAATGGGGTTGTCGATCTCTGTGGATAACTATTTTCCAGCTCTGTCTATTGTTGGTTTGTTTGGTGAAGACAATGTCTTGTCTTCCCCTTTCTTTTTTAATGTTTCTGATTGATTTTTAGAATGGTCGTCAGATACTTCTATCGTTGGGATTTCCTTTTTCTGAGACGAGAGTTCAGAACTATCTGGGTTTTCTGGGGCTTCTTGTTTGTTAGAGCTCCCGACTTATGGGTTATGGGTCTCTGTTTTTTGTGTATCTGGAGATTTTAGGATTTTCCCTTGTAATACTTTGGGTAGGCCACTTCTTCGGTGTTTTTGGAAGTTGTAAAACTCATCCATTTCACCAGGTAAAAGAGCTTGAACTCGGCTCAAAACTTCTTGGTAAGATCTTACCCCTCGGAACATTTCGTCATGAGGGGACTCTTCATGTTTATACTTTTTGAGATTGCAACTAGCCATATGGTTTCCCACAACCCTCTGTGGGTCGTGCTTCTTGAATTCAATGTTAACCAGCTTTATCTCTTCTAAAGATGTAGCCTCCACCTTGGAGTGACTGAAATCCAATAAGGAAAATGAACCAATAGACAAAGGAAAAGATGGCCATACCTTTTTCTGCACGGATTTTAGCTCTTTTCTAATACCGCTGAGTACAGTTTGTCATGCAACTTCACGTCACACCAGTCTGTCTGGTAAAAATTGTGGTAATGCATGTGGAGGGACCGAGCAGCCGAAAACTCTAATATATGAGAAATGTTCCTCTATATACCAGTCTGCCACCTTACCCAGGCTAACCATAACCTTGTCTGGAATTCTTGGTGGTGGGTGACCAAATATAACAATATGCATCGGCACCACTACCCAATTACATATTTCGTAAAAGAAATATTTTTCCTTGTCTTCCCACAGCTTTGAATGGTAATCATGAATTGTTTCCGCAATATCTGGAGTCCAGCTCCATCTCATCAGCGGGAAAGGCATCATGAAATAGATAGCGTCCATGAAATAAGCTGACATAAAGAATGAAGTTGGTTGCCCTTTGGTTTTCTTTGTTTGGTATTCTGAGATTTCACTAGCCAGATTATCTGACAATATCTTTGCCCAGTCAAAACAAAATCCTTCTGCCACCGAGTGGATAATGGGAACCCATGGTAGAAAGAAATGGGTCATGTTCTCGCTTCCATAAATTTTGCACATCATCATGGCTATATACATGAACTGTGGCTTAAGTGATGAGATGGAATATACGTCATGAGATTCGGCTCTGAACTTTTCAGGGCATGAACACCAGTCTTTGATCATGTCGGAAAGACTCTTTCCATACTGATCACACTCCTTATTATTAAAATTCACAAGAAAACTGGTGTTATAAATGAAGTTTGATGTTGCAGACAATTTATACATGACATGTATGTGTTTCGGTTGAAATGACCCAACAGCTACTTTCTGAGAGTTGAATATCGTTCGAGTCGGGATATCTACATGATCCAACGCCCATCTAATCATGTCGGTGTAAGGTAAAAGCCTCGGCCTGGTTGCTATCTTATGCAGTTATGCTTGAGCGATAATCTTATATTTGGTAGATAAGTTATCCTTTTCATTGTCGCTTGAATCATCGGGACAGTTTACCACTTCGTATTGTATGGTGTTGAACACATATGTCCAGGTTTTAACTGTGTTTATACTTCTGGGTGAAATATCGGAAATAACATCTGTGTTCTGGCCAGAACTTTCACGAGCTTCTTTAGGCGCTTTCCGTGGAGCCATGATATCAAATTCAGAGTTTCGTTACCTGTTACAGAGAATGAGAATGCAAAAAACTAGTTATTTCGCTAAGCCAGCTCTAAGAAAACAAGAAAGTGATTCAGAACTAAAAATCCTTTTTGCCTTAAATGCATAAACCATGCATATACCTTCACTGACAACGCGTTTAATTCCTTTAATAAAAATATTTGGGCGTTAAAATCTTATCCTAATTGGAATCATTTCCCTAAATCAGATATTAATGTCATTTATGGTCGATATCTCGAGAAAAGCATAGAATTTGAATATATCAGAGTTAATTTTAAGCAATAGATTAATTAGAGTATAATCCTCATTTAGTACCTTAATTAATCATACCTAAAACTTAATCAAGTTTCGGCGTTTCGGGTCTCGGGGATCTTTAAATCAATTTAAACTAAGAGTTACGAAACGTGAAGTCGCGACAGGTTTTAATTTAGTATAACCATATTTAACTCTCTTAATTAATCGTGATTATCTTTAAAATGTCGGGATTTCGAGTATCGGGACTTTAAAGCCTTTATATGTGAGAGAATCCTGAATCGCGAAGTTGTGAGGAGATTTACTCTTTGTTAATCTTACTTAATCGTTAATGAACCCGACTTAACATTTAATACTTTCATGAGTTCAGGTATCGGGACTTCGAGGATGCTCAATATTGAACCTTTGTATGTCGTGAAACCCCGACTCCTGAAATTTCAAAAGAAAACCTTTATATATATTGATTCATTAATTGAAAAGGCGGCTCCAGAATCTACTAAGACATTTAAACTGTTGGATTGATCAGAAGACTTCATTTCGACAGTGATTATCCAAGTGCATTTTTGGGCTTTTTAATTTAAACAAAAATGAAATTTATTTTAGTTTAAGGTTTAGAAAAATATATATGTTTCAACATAGGCTCCATCTACAGATCTCATCTCCTTGTGGGATGAGAAGAACATGTAGATCGAGTGCCTTTATTGCGCAAATGGAGTCATTATTGCAGTTATGTGAAACACATTCTGAAAGCAAACACAAAGAAAGACTTATGACTTCATCCATACCTCCGAAAACTTTCAAAACTTAATCGTTCATCAATCTTGAATTCAAGCTTTAATTACTTCCTTCTCTTAAACTGATTTTAGACTTGCTTGAGATAATCAAAACAACCTTAATCAATCTATCAGACTTTTTTCGATTTTATTCGAATCAAGGCAAGGTGATTTTAATGTTTTAAACAGGGAGTCTCATGTTAGCTTAGAATGTAAATCTGGCCTGAAAAAGGAAAAAGTTGTCAGAGTATGTTATAATACATGTATAACAACCTTATAGATATCATAGACATTGCTTCACTTCCAGCGAGCATGTTCAGTACCCCGGTGAAGTTATCTAATTCCCATATTGAATTTCCTTTCATCACTTCAATTAATAACTTCAATTTGTACATAAAAAAATATACCAGGGATGATATCCATTTATATTTTAGCAATAGGGGTTTGTTAACTCATTTTGATTACTCTGAACTAATCCTCTTCTAACTATCAAAACATCTTCGCTTACCAGGAAGTTTTCATGGGGAATATTTATTTTCCAAGGACTTTCCTTGAGCGAATTTAATCAGTTTAAGTCTAGTAAAAGGATTAAAGAAATTAGGCTTAACTCAAACATACTTTGTATTTCAGTGAAAGTCAGGAATATCATTAGAATTCTTGCCTTTTCTCAAGTCGAAAACTTGTTCTTAAGCTTTCAGAGTCAAAGTGAAGCTCTTTTTCTTCTTCGAAGATCAGAAATAAAAGTTATTTTTGTAATTAAACTTTTTTTTTTTTTTTAGGTGACAATATTGGCTCAAAGAAACTTCTGACAATTTCACTAATATATTTTCTGAAAATGTTGACTTGGGTTAACAAGACGAAAGTTCATACCTCATAATTTTTCCATATTTTATGTTAAGCAAATTGTTAGTTTATCACCTGTTTTGAGGGAGATTCAATGCGAGTATTGATTCCTGCTAGAGATTATCACCCTGTTATCAGCCCGTATACTACAATAAGATGGGTCATGAAAAATGTCAGGAATTATTTGTTGATTGGAAAGCTTCATGTTGCGTATTTTATATATACATATATATATATATACACATATTTTATTATTATTATTATTATTATTATTCAGTGAAATCAACTAACATGTTTCTATTTACAATGAAAATAAAAACCTACCAAAGGACGCAAATTATAATAAAAAGTGAAAACCAAACCGGTATGTACAATGAGAGTTTGGAACTGTATTACTGCATGAAATTTTTGAGGTAACACCCATTGATGGGGGCGTTAATAATTTCTCTATCAAGATTTTCTAACGAAAATGCATTCTTTCCCTCGTAGGCTGAAATTTTGTACGGTCCGCACCAGATCTGATCAAACCTACCATGTTTCCCAGCATCCTCTTTTATGTCTTCCCATTTTAGAACTAAATCACCAGGGAGAAATCCCCTATCTTTAACTTTTTGGTCAAATAAGGCTTTCATATTATCTTGATATTTCTGTATTTTTTCATCTACTTCAGCCCTATTTTGTTGAACTTCAATCAATTGATTTATCCTCCTGGTAATGTCATTTGGCTCTTCTTTTGAGTCTTGCCAGAGTTTCATTACTGGCAGCGCTATATTTATGGGCAAAATAACGTCAGTACCATATACCATCCGAAATGGAGACATTTTGATTGACCGTTTTGTGCCTATCCTGTTAGCCCATAAAGCATATTTTAAATGTACATGTCATGCTTTCTTATTTTCGGTCAGTACTTTCTTAGTTATAGTGATCAGGATTTTGTTAGATGACTCAGTTAATCCATTTCCCTGTGGATAGTAGGTCGTGGAGTGTCCTAGCACAATATTATACTTTTGGCAAAATCTTATCAAGGCCATGGATTTGAAGGCCTGAGCATTATCAGTAACTATCTTTTGAGGACAGCCAAATCTTGATAGAATATTCTCCTCCAAAAAACTGATCACTACTGCGTTTGTTGCGTTTCGCATACGAAGAGCGTCCACCCATTTAGTAAAATAGTCTGTAGCGGTCAGAATCCATTTATGTTGAGCACTCGAGTGTGGATGGATTTCTCCAATAAAATCAAGACCCCATTGTTTAAATGGAGCTTCAGTTTTAAGTGGAACTAAAGGTAATGCCGAAATTTTGTGTTTGCTTGTAAACAACTAACAAGGATTACAAGTTCTGACTTTAGTGTTTACATCGGTGAATAATTTCGGCCAGTAATACCCAACTCTTAAGATTTTAGAAGTTGTTTCTCTCCAAGCATGGTGCCCTCCACACACTCCTTCATGGAATTCATTTATAACTTTTCCTGTTTCAGATTCTACTAAACAACTCAGTAAGAAACCTAGGGGATGTTTCCAATATAATTGACCATCTATAATACAATATTTTACAGCATGTAACTTCAATGTCCTAGATTTATATGGGGTTAGGTCACTGGGGCACTGAAGGGTCAGTAGATAAGAAACAAAGTCGCTATACCAAGTTGAAGAAGAGAATTTTTCTAAAATTTCAGTTGCGGGCACAGTAACATCAAGCTCGTCTATCTCTAAAAATCCTTAGTACTCCTGCAGATGATTTATTCCAAGTGATTTTAGATTTGATTCAGCCAACAGTTTGGCCAAGCCCTGGCCTTTAATAAGTTTGGTCGGTTTAACTTCCAGGTACAACTCCTAAATTTTGGCTAACCCTCTGCTTCTCCTTCCATCGCTATCGGGTTGAATCGGTATATCTTTAATAGAACTGGTGGGTACATAAGCAATGATCCTTGAATGTAGTACATAAGTTCTAAAAGCTTTGAGGGCTTTCACCATTGCATAAGCTTTCTTTTCTAATATATCATATTTTAGCTCAGCATCTACGAAAATTTTACTAAAGAATGCAATTGGCTTCTCAAAACCCTCATCATTCTTCTGTAACAATACGGCTACAATAGTATGCTCGAAAGCAAATGAAAAAATTAAAAAGTATTTCAAATAATCAGGACTTGCAAGTACTAGTGATTCACCTATGACCTTCTTAATACGTTTGAATGATGCCTTAGCCTCACTTTTCCAATTTACCTCGCTATCCTTCTTGAGCATATCTATAATTTCACGATTCCCGGAGAATTGAGAATGAATGTCTTCTCAAAAAAATATTTTCCCTAAATGGTGAATTTCTTTCCCATTCTAGATATTAATAGTATATATTGCTTCAATCCTTTTCGAGTCGAATTTAATTCCATCCCTAGACACTGCATAGCCCAAGAGTTTACCTTCCTGCATTTCAAAATGATATTTCTTGGGATTAAGAGACAAACCAGATTTAGAGCATTTTTGAAAGAGTTTGCTTGAGGTGTACTAGATGTTCGACATCAAATTTAGAAAAAATAGTTAGATCATCGAGATAAATAAAAATAGACTTATCTCTTTACCGTAAATTGACGTGTCCATAACTTCGTTAAGTTTCTCTTGCATTCATTAAACCAAAGGCATTTTATCATACATGAAATTTGCCCATGGAGTAGTGGTCTGTTACTCTTTATCATCTTAATGTCTTTTTAATTTGATTGTAGCGCAAAAATCCATCAATCATAGACATTCTATTATCTCTCCTGCTACTTTCTCTAAAAGCATTGATGGAATTTTTGGTAATGGATAGTGTCTTTGAGTGATGATCACGATTTCTAAATTCACAGTCTACACCGCGGTCGATTTCACGGTTTCTTTCTTAAAGGACTAATTATACCCACTTTCGAATTATCACGAGGTGGGACAATAATCTTAATCTAGAAGTTTCTTTACTTCTTTCTCTATCACATGCAACAAAATAGGGTTAAACTGCCTGAGTTTCTACACGAAAGGTTTGACACCTTGTTTGAGAGGAATTTTGTGTTCCATTATAGTGGTGTAATAAGTTCTCAATTCGCCATAGGACCAAGCGAAACATGCTATAATGTCTAAGCAACTTCAGTGCCACTTTTTATTTGAGGAGGAAGGTACTTAGATAATTTTACCAACCTAGGAATTTCTTTGGTGCCTATATCACAATCTTCCACTTCTTTCGGTTGAGGCTGTAAAGTGGACTTCAAAGGAATGTCATCATGATTAAATAACCTCTCTCAGGGGATGTCCGGGACTTTGGGATTCGATTATTTTCAAAATAAACATCTGATGATTAACGACTCTTTTATCTTGAAACTCTTGAAGATGTTCCCCTTCCTGCGTGATCCAAATGGGGGATCATTTTGGTTTTCTTGGTCGGCATGTGTTTTGACAAAGTCATCCACCATTTCTAAAATTTTCTTGATTTGTTCGTAATACCGAAGCATAATGTTGTATATTATTATTCGTTATAGAAGGTCTATGTCTCATCTCTATATGTTATTTAAGTTTGAAAACCGTTGGAGTCACAAAGGTTGAGGCCACTTTAGCCAATGAATCTTGCCCATTGATTCTCATTTCTAGGGGTGTAATGAACATTAACCGATGAAAAATTATCTATGAATCGAGGGGCACATTTCCTATAAGATATCAACCTTAGGTGCTTAGCCTGTTATTGACGATTGATTTGTTTTATTATCAATTCAAAATCACCCCTAATTGAAATTCTTAATCTTGATTTTCTTGTAGCTTCTAATCCTAAGACTAGCACCTCATATTCACATACATTGTTAGTGTAATCTATGTCCAACTGTCGTAAGAAAATGGAATAATGAACTCATCTCCAGGTTCCACAAACAACACTCCAACTCTGCTCCTTCACAAGATGACACCATCAAATACATTTTCCACAATCGAGGACATATACATCTTTACTTTCTTTCTTCTTTTCTTTTTCTATACAATTTATTTCTATGCAGCCACATATAAATCATCATCAATGGATAAAATACAATTCCTAAATCTTGATTGACAATATAAACAGGAATTATTTGGGTTCAATAGGATCACTTACTGTAAACACAAACCTTGTTTCTTTGTACAAGCGTGTGAACTGTCCTCTGAAGATCGAGATTGTGGCGTATGTCATGTTGAGTTGGAGGGATCCTCAGAGTTTGTGGCACAAGACCACGGATAATAACATGCCGTAGCTTTTAGAGGTATATCGTGATAACCACATCCATCATAACACTTTTACGGGGAATCGTGCAAAGTTAACTACTAAATGTTTATCATGCCGCCATTTAATAACCTTTCTTGAATCAAAAGAATACAAATCTCAGTATGGTTTGGTAACCTCGAGGCCTAGTTTTTTTCCATAATGGATTTGGGAATTACATTGTGAGAAGCTCAAAAATCTAACATGAGGAAATTATGGAGAGAAAATTGATCATGCACGTTTAGGGTAATATAGAAGGGGGGTGATGGTATCTTTGGCACCTTCAAAATGTGGACCAAAAATTATATTAGACTTATCATCTTCCAAATTTATAGCGTCAGCCTAACTTTCATCTTCAGAAAAAATTAATCATCTTGGCGATTTATTTTTCCCCATTATCACTGGATTTTTGCGAGTTCTTGGAGGTATGGTTTTGATTTTATTATTTTTCATTTCTGGTAGGGAATTTCCCGTCGTTCTATCTTCTTCTTTGGTTTGGATTTCTATCCCCTTCCTTTCTAGTTTATTAATTTGTTGATGGGTTTTGACCCGCGAGGAACCTCCGGTTCCCTTCTATTAATAACTAGTGTTTATGTTGGCTTTGTCTTGGTATTTGTGTCGGCCAGTCTTGATTTTTAACGGTATGTTTTTGGCTGACTTTTGGTATTTCCCCTCTGTGAAATTTTTCTTCGATGGGGCGGGTTATTGATATTCACGATTTCTAGGCCTTGATTGTATTTACGTTGGGTTTTCCATTATACTATCGACAGTTGTGATAATCTAAATCCTCGTAATATTTCTATTCTGCATTCATTTTAGACGTATTTTATTTAAAGATCTTTCATAATCCTGTCTAGTCAAATAAGGTTCTTGATAATCATCACCAAGATTATTTATATCTTCTTCAAACTCCTCAAATTGCATGTCTTCTCCTCCTTTAAAATTTTCATTCTTAAAGGGAGCCTGAATCTTTGTTCTTCGATGTAATTTGTCTTTGTTATTATTTGAGGGGTCGGTATTCAGCTAAAATCCTTTATGAGGGCGATCATTCTTTGATTGGTCCAATTCCATTCTCGAGATTTTATTCGACAATTCTTTGATTATTCTCACCATGTCATCCATCTTATCTTCCAAGAACCTCCCGGAATCGAGGTCTTTCTTGTTCTTTATTTTGTCTTGTTTCTTTATTTCCCGTTTCAAAATTTTGTTTTTAACTTTCTGATACCATCATGTTTGATTTGATTTCTGGGGCATCGTCTTGCATCTTGGTGAGATCAACAGATCTCCTTTATCTTAATAATGGCCGAGTCGGATCAAAGGCCCCAACCGACAACAAAAGTAACTTTTGTTGTAGGTTGGGAAGGTTTAACCTTGGCTGGAATTTTAGTATATAATTTATTGAATCTTTGGGTAATGATTCTGAATTTTTCTTTCTCAAAGCTCAAAACTCGGTTAGATAGTAAAGATGATCTTTCATTTCTCCCCATTGGCCGATAAAAATTCCAACGTCATTATGTGATCCTATGGATCTTGTTGGTGAATCCTGGAACGAGGTTCTCCGACGCCGAAAGTTTGGTGAAACTCGAATAAATGTCCTCGTGCTCGAGGCCAAGGATGTCAACAAATTGATCAAAGAAATTGATGTGTTAAGTGTGATCAAAATCTCCTTCCCAGTGAACCGGGGTTTTTCAAAACCTTTAGGTAGATCATGGAGAGGCTGAGAGGACCAAATGGGCATACCCTGCATGACTACTTTGGCAAATATTCTAGCGGGTGGGGATGGTACTTGACCGCCCCCCCCCACAGCGACACCACCTCTGCTTATTGTGACCATTGATAATTTAGAGGTTGAAAATTGGATATTATAGAGAAGACTTTTAAATGTGTGTGGTGACCTTTCAGTTATGTCTGGATAAAATGGAAAGGTTTCAGAGAAATGACCGTCGAGAGACAGGAAATTTCAAAAATAGGGAACTAGAAAATGACGACTAGTTTCTTCGGACTCCCGGGGATGTGTACCTGGAGAACAACAAAGGATGAGGAATCAAGGTATCTGATGTATTCTTTTGAATTCTGAGAGGTTGTAGAGTGAATTTCGGGAATTGATGAAACATCAATCGAGGTGGGAAGTGAGATGGATCTTTTACCTCTATTGGTAAAGGAGGCGGTTGGAAAAGTTTAGGTTTTAAATTCAAGTAAAACCAACTCAGGTTCTAATGTTTTGATTCTATTGATGGATTTAGGATGATAAATCTTACTCATTGGTAAATGACGATTTGAATATATGCTTGGTTTCAAAGGGTCTTTTGAAGGGTTAGACCGATGGTGTTTATCATGCAGATTCTTTACGGTATTTTTGATTAAATGGAGTTTATTGAATTCGAAGTCGCCAAGTAAAAGATAAAAGTTAGCCTTATAATGTGTTTCAATCTTTGTTCACTATCAAAGAAAAAAACTTTACCAATGTGGATTCTTCCCAAGGAAAAATAACTTTGTTTCTTCGTTCCCCGACAACGGTAGCCAAAAAGATGTTGTTCTGAGTTTATACTTGAAAATTTTAGATGGTATAATGTCGAGGCATCCGAAAAATAAAGAGAGCTTAAAATATGAAAAGAAAATCAATTCTTTAGGGAAAAAAACTATGGATGATTTCTAAGCTATCTTTGCCACAAGCTTCCCAAAGCGTTCACGGATGCTTATCTTGTTCAATCCTTTGCCCATGAACATTCAAGTTCAACCGGTGTTAGCGATCTCTAAGATGGTATTAAACAAGTTTAATGCAATGCGGGTCTGATCTGTGAGACTGGGCTCAATATTAGGATTGTCTTACGCCGAATGCAGTCATGGAGGAAAAGAAAGGATTCATAGGTATGTTGTTTTTATGTTTTACTTTTCTTGTCTTCAATTGTATGAGGAAAGCTCCTGAAATTGACTTAATGGTATAGCAATTCAGAGGTCGTTTTCTATATCTCGGAGTTAAATTTTAAAATAATGAATGTGATGAGAGGAAAATATAAAGCTGTTAAAACAAAGTGACGCATCAATCACATAAGAATCTCACTCCGATACAAAAGAAGAAAAATGGATGTGAAACCTTTAATGAAGCATAAAATGTGGTAATCTAACTAACTCATTGGTCTTGTATTTTACTATGTAACACAATGGAAAATCACGTAAAGCGATCAGGATAATAAATGAACTATATAACCAGGTAGATGTTGTACTGGTTGTGATTAAGCATTCATCGAAGACAGATAAATAAAGAATGTTGGAATCTGAGAAGAACACATAACTCAAGATTAACGAAATATGAGTCTCTGGTATGCATTTGTCTTAATTCTCGAAAAGGAGATATCTCTCTATTACAATCGACCAGAAAAATCCTTTAGTCTTTCAAATTATATTTATACAAAAGGTTACCAACCATAGACAGTTGGAATTTTCCTTACTCCTAGGTATTAACAGTTACAAAATAGAAACTTGAACCATTTCACTTGGTTATTTTCTATCTCTCTCTCATATCGGCAAAATGGGGATGCATGTGTCACTTCATTATTTCTTTGAAGTACTTTCTTCACTTGGCTCGAGACACTCGACGCATCTACTTAGAAATTGTACTAAAATATTGGAAGGCACTGTTACATCCTTGCCTCAAAAAGATATAGCTTCCTCTGAATTTTCGACAACTTGTCTTCAATCCTTTTATCATCAGAAATTATTAACTTTAACTATAGATTTGGCTTCACTAGCCATCTATCCATTTGAGCAGCGTCAACCTGTTTCAATTGTGAAATTTCAATCTTGGCTTCATTCAAGTTTTCTTTGATGTCCATTTGATGCTTTATAACATTGATTTGTCCTATTACTCCGGAACAATCATGTTTTCCAATGCCTAGTGATTTTTTTTATCTAGCAAATCGAAGGCCTCTTCACAGGATCCTCATTTATTTCTTTGGCCATTCTCTTACTCTTGGTTATATTGGCCTCCCATGCCTTTTGTATGATATCACCCTTGATTTGTTCTACGACAGTCAATTTGGGATTTACTGGTACCTCTTCTCTAGCCAATGATATGACTACCTTTTGAAAGGTGGTTCAGGCCACAATAGCCTCTTTTTCTCTAAAACCAATGTTATCTAATGATTAACCCATCTCCCAAAAATAATCTTGGATGGTCCCTACCTTAGAAAATAGGCTTTGTTGTGCTGCTTCCAACTTCTGATGCACTTCTAGTGCTTGGGCTTGAAACACTGTTATATTCACAACTTGACCTTCAGTGGAACTCAATTTGTCTTGCAGTTGCCTTACTAACTCTGCTTGTTGAATGAATTTCCCTTGACTTGCTTGAGAAGTCTTGTGTACTTCTTCAAGATCAGAATTAAGTTGTTGAATTTCTTGTCTGTCGTTGTCTCTTTCTTGTTTGAGTCCTTTGTTGACCTCACTTTTGGTATTATTCTTTATATTCCTTATTTGATCTTGTAGTTGATTTATCATCTGATTCATCTACCTTAGCAATTCCTTCAGATTATCAACAGAGAACAATTTGGTCGTTGAAAAAGCTCCCAAAGAGCCAGCTACCTCTATAGAAAAATCTTCTTCTTCAAATTTAGCCCCATCTATCAATACTCGTGATTTTTTTACCATTACACCCTCTCTCATATGCATTTCTTTCTTCACCCGCGGCCTTTCTTTTCTTACTAAAAAACTTCGATTGGGAGTATCTCCTTGACAGGATAGAAGCGTGAAAATAAACACTGAACATTTCCTCGTATGTCGGGGTTTCCTACGGTGAAAACATGTAAATGATAGCCTTAATGGGGTTGTCGATCTTTGTGGATAATTTTTTTCCTGCTCTATCTATTATTGGTTTGTTGGGTGAAGGCAATGGCTTGTCTTCCCCTTACTTTTTTAATGTTTATGATTGATATTTGGACTAGTAAATTAGAGATACCTCCATGATTGGGATTTTCCTTTTTGAGATGAGAGTTGAACCTCAGGTTTTAAAGGGCTTCTTGTTTGTTAAAGCTCCCGACTTTTGGGTTCTAGGTCTCTATTTTTTGTGTATCTGGAGATTTTAGGCTTTTCCCTTGTAATAATTTGGGTATGCCACTTCTTCGGTGTTTTTTGAAATTGTAAAACTCAACCATTTCACTAGGTAGCAAATCTAGAACTCGTCTCAAAACTTCTTGGTAAGATATCACCCATCAGAACACTTCATCCTGAGGGGATTATTCACGTTCATACTTTTTAAGATTACTGCAACCAATATGGACACAACCTATATTGAGCCATGCTATTGAATTCCAATGTTATTAACTGTCTACCTAAAGTTGTAGCCTCCTGTAGGTGGTGAAATCAATAGGAAAATGAACCAATAGACAATGTAAAATATGGCCATACCTTTTTCTGAGCCGTTTTCAATTCCTTGGTGATTCCTCGTGCTACTGTTTGGTATGCCATTTCTCTGCACACCAGTCTTTCAGGCAGAAAATTTGGGGGAGCATGGGGGGGAATTGAGCATCCGAAAAATTTGATATAAGAGAAATGTTCCTCTATATACAGGTCCACCCACACATACAGACTAACCATAACCTTGTCTAAAATTCTTGGCGGTGGGTGACCAAATATAACAATGTGCATAGGTACCACTACCCAATTACGATTTAAGTAAAATAAATATTTTGCCTTGTCTTCCCAGGGCTTTGAATGGTAATCATGAATTGTTTATGCATTGTCTAGAGTCCAGCTCCATCTCAGCATCCCGTGATCTCATGAAGCAGATAGCGTCCATGACATAGTGACATAAAGAATGAAGTTGGTTGCCCTTTGGTTTTCTTCATTTAGTATTCTAAGATTTCACTAGCTAGATTATCCGACAATATCTTTGCCCAATCAAAAGAAAATCCTTACATACAGTGGATAAAAGGTAACCATGGTAGAAATAAATGGGTTTTGTTCTCTTTTCCATAAATTTTGCACATCATCATGGCTATATACATGAACTATGGCTCAAGTGATGAGATGGAATATACGCCGTGAGATTTAGCTCTGAACTTTTTGAGGCGTGAACATCAGTTTTTGATCAGGTCGGAAAGACTCTTTCCATACAGATCCCGCCATAACCATTAAATTCTGAAAATTAGCGTTATAAACTAAGTTTGATATTCTTGAATAATTATACATGACATACTAATATTATTAGGTCAAAATGACCCAACTACTTTTTAAGTTGAATATGGATTCAGTGGGATATCCACATGATTTAGTGCCCATTTAATCATGTCAATGTAGGGTAAAATCCTCGGGTTGGTTTCTATCTTATGCAGTTTTACTTTAGCGATAATCTTATATTTGGTAGATAAGTTATCCTTTTCATTGTCGCTTGAATCATCGGGACAGTTTACCACTTTGTATTGTATGGTGTTGAACACATACGTCCAAGTTTTAAGCGTATTTTATGCCAGGTGAAATTATTCGAATAACGTCGTGTTCTGAACTTTCACCGGTACTTTAGGCACTCCGTGGAGCCATGATATTAGATTCAGAGTTATCTTACCTGTTACAGAGAATGAGAATACATAAAACTGATTATTTAGCTAGAAAGTAGGCTCTAAGAAGACAATAAAGTGATTCATAACTAAAAATCCTCTTTTCCTTAAACGCATAAACCATGCATATACCTTCACTGAAAATGCATTTAATTCCTTTAATAAAATATTTGGGCGTTAAAATCTTATCCTATTTGGAGTCATTTCCCTAAATCAGATATTAATGTGATTTATGGTCGATATCTCGGGAAAATCATAGAATTTGAATGTATCCGGGTGTATGGTGTTGAACACATACGTCCAGGTTTTAACTGTGTTTATACTTCTGGGTGAAGTATCGGAAATAACGTCTGTGTTCTGGCCAGAACTTTCACCAGCTGCTTTAGGCACTTTCCGTGGAGCCATGATATTAGATTCAGAGTTATGTTACCTGTTACAGAGAATGAGAATGCATAAAACTAGTTATTTCGCTAAGCCGGCTCTAAGAAAACAAGAAAGTGATTCATAACTAAAAATCCTCTTTTCCTTAAACGCATAAACCATGCATATACCTTCACTGAAAATGCATTTAATTCCTTTAATAAAAATATTTGGGCGTTAAAATCTTATCCTATTTGGAATCATTTCCCTAAATCAAATATTAATGTCATTTATGGACGATATCTCGAGAAAAGCATAGAATTTGAATATATCCGAGTTAATTTTAAGCAATAGATTAATTAGAGTATAATCCTCATTTAGTACCTTAATTAATCATACCTAACACTTAATCAAGTTTCGGCGTTTCGGGTCTCGGGGATCGTTAAAGCAATTTAAACTAGGAGTTACGAAACGTGAAGTCCCGACAGGTTTTAATTTAGTATAATCATATTTAACTCTCTTAATTAATCGCGATTATCTTTAAAATATTGGGGTTTCGGGTATCGGGAATTTAAAGCCTTTATATGTGAGAGCATCCTGAATCGTGAAGTCACGACGAGATTTACTCTTTGTTAATCTTACTTAATTGTTAATGAACCCGGCTTAACATTTAATTCTTTCGTGAGTTTGGGTATCAGGACTTCGAGAATGCTCAATATTGAACCTTCGTATTTCGCGAAACCCCGACTTCCGAAATTTCAAGAGAAAACCTTTATATAGATTGATTCATTAATTGAAAAGGAGGCTCTAGAATCTGCTAATACATTGAAACCGTTGGATTGATCGGAAGACATCATTTGACGGTGATTATCCAAGTGCATTTTTTGGCTTTTTAATTTAAACAAAAATGAATTTTATTTTAGTCTAAGGTTTAGAAAAATATATATGTTTCAACACAATGTATGATTGTTTAACGAGTCTAGAGAAGGTAAGTTCGGTGATTTTTCATATTTAGAGAGTCTGAAAAGAACTTAAAGACGACTCCAATGTTGTCCTTTTTCATAATGTTAGTCTTGCGAGGCCGAAAAGGAGATAAATTATCACTCACAACATGCCCTTTCAAAACTTTTAACGAGTGTGAAAGGAAGCAAGATCACTCAGCAATCTTTTCATGTTTAGAGAGTCTGAAAAGAGCTTAAAGGAGACTCCAGGGGGTTCATTTTTCGTATAACCTTTACGAGTCTAAAAAAGTGATAAAAGTATACTCGGTTACATTCTCATGTATTTACGAGCACGAGAAGGAATAAAGACTAAGCTCGGTATGCCCCCAGCTTGAAAATCTAGTGGCATAACTCCAGAAAGATAATCAAAGGTTGGAGACATGCCCCCCAAGCTTCAAATCATTCACCGACTTTGAGGTTGTCACCAATTTTTGTACTAGATGGAGAAAAAGGATAAAGGTGGATGAAATGAAGGTTCAAATATGAGACCTAACGAAAGACTCGACTCGACATCTACAAGATCTAGCGAAAGACTAGACCTGACGGGAGAGGTGACTGTTTCATTTTTTATAGAGCTTGACACGGGAAAATAACTATGCTCAAGGATCCGGGTTCAATCCCCAGATTTATGTTTCATTTTTTAACGAGCTTGTGACAGAGAGGAAAAACTATGCTCAAAGCCTCTGTTTCATTTTTTAACGAGCCTGCCATAGAGAAAAAAAACTATTCTCGTAACTTCTTCTTGATCATGACTTCCAAGAGGAAAATGCCCTGGAAGGAATACATGTCAATGGACCAACATCAATCATGGCTTCCAAGAGATCTTCACTAGATGGAAGAAAAATGCTCTAGAAGGAACACATGTCAAGGGTCACGATAGGGGTAAGGATATCATGCTCCAATAGCCCTACCAAAGAGATCACCAAGTCAACTATCATATCTAAGTCATCTTCATTGGCAGTTGAAGGCATGGGAGATAACGCCACATAATTGACCTGTGGCATGGGTGATACCGACTGTATATAAGAACCATTTAGGGAGGCAATTGGGTTGGTAATAAAGTCAGGACCAACAAACGAAAGTTGATCAATAGTCACCATTCTTCCAATGTGAGGGAAAGATATCACACGAAAGAGAGTGGACACAATAGCTTTCATGGCATAGACATAATCTCGCTCAAGGAGTAAATCTAAATCCAAGGGGTCTTGGACTACCATAACATCAATAAAGACAGTTTTCCCTCCCAAAAGTTACAAGAAACTGAGGAAGGATCCCTAAAGGGTGATTGGCTCTTCTGTTAAAAGCGAACAGAGTCTGGGTAACCGGCACAAGCTGAGGATAACCCAAAGCTTGTCAAGCAACAGAGGAAAAAATACTAACGGATGAACCTTCATATATCAGCGCATGAGGAACGTCTTGACCACAAACTTGTACTGTAATCTTGAAGGGAATGTGAGAGGGAAGATGAGGTCCAGTTAGCAAACCCCAATAAAAAAGGATGGCATCATATATGGAGGGGGTTTCGGGGGAGAAGGAGGAATTCCCCCCAGCATGGTAGATTCTGTATCAACAATAAAAGCATGGGCAGTATCGGATTTACTCTCTAGAGGGAGAGTAGGATTGATTGATAATGAAATAAAATCGACCACTTGGGTTTCATTCCCCAAGGGGAGACTGGGGTCGATAGGTGGAAACGGATCGACCGCTTGGGTTACACTCTCTAATAGGAGAACAGGATCGACCAAAGATGGGATCGGATCAACCACTTTGGAAACTAGTTCAACTAAGGACGTGATCAGATTGACGACATGATCAACTAGACTGACCGACGAAGGGACCGGAGCAACCACTTTGGAACTCATCAGAGGAGGAGTGGGATTGACCACGTTGGCACTCTTCGGATGAAGGGTGGGATGGAGCAATAATGGGACTAGATCAATCACTTGGGTTTCACTTTTCAGATGAAAAGTGGGGTTGATCGATGATGGAACTGGATCAGCTACTTTGCTTAGTGGTTCAACCGAGGATGAAACTAGATTGACCACATGATCAACCGGACTGACCGGGGATGGAACCGGATTGACCATTCCATCAACTAACGATAAGTTGGGGGAAATCTTACGATAACCAGCTGGAAGTTGAAATTTTTCCAAAAGAGAAGAAGCCTCGTCCATACGAGTACAAAGGTGAGAGTAATGATCACCTTTGCATAACATGTAGGGAAATTTGACAGTTGTCTTCTTCTTACCAACCTTAACGTCACTAGTTGTCGGGGTGTCACCAGCATGTCCAGCAGGGGCCAATGACATGGAGGACCACATTTCTAAGACCTTGGAAATACCAGGGGAATCCCTCAGAAAGTGGTCGCCCTTACAAAGACTGCAAGTGAATTCGGGTTTTGGATTCTTCGTTTTAATCTTGTCAACCTCATCAACACTCCCAGTATGATCAACAATAGATGGTTGCTTTGATCCAACATCTGATATGGTTGGAGGCTTGGTCCTTTTTTGTTTATTCTTCTTATTCTCTTTATGTTTCTTCTTATTCTTATCAACCTGGCTACTTGCTTTAGAGATTTCACTGGGCGAAGAAGGGGAAAAGGAAGGAGACTTAATGGGTGAAGAAGGCAAAAATTCAACATGAGGTTGATGTGTGGGTGGTGTACTTACATCTGAAGCACCTGCATTCGAGATCACCGGAGTGGAAAACAACCATATTGGTAACCCCATTATGAGACCTAGAAGGCTCAAAGTAGCGATGTAAGGAGGACCAACATTTCTGTAAGAAGGAAAAACAAATGTTTCCCCTGGAAAAGGGGTTCCTTCATTGGTCATTCCAGGAACTGGCGCCATAAAAAATGAAGATCCAACCTAGATTCTGCTAGGGAGAACAAACAACAAACGTTAAAAATCTAGTAAGCAAACAAGCAAACAAAACCTTCTCACAATGAGCACACTAGTTGGTGATGAAATCCAACATCGCGAGAACAAAGTAAGAAGGGGCTGAGATAGACCGGGTGGAAAAGTTACGCTGACGACCTGCTTAATGGACTTACGCCTTGGTGCAAGCTCCCACACATAATCATTGGTATACCCTCCAAGGGGCCTGAGTGAGTTTGGCCAACGTCGATTCCAGGTACCGTGAAGACTTTCCCCTCCACAGTCACCTTGTGTAAATACCCTAAAGAGATAGGCCATTAAGGTTACCAACTACAACAGTGATGCCTAAGGAAACAATTGACAGTCTGATCCACACACAAGGGTAGGGTATCTGGCCCAAAATCAACTTGAAAGGCTTCCACTCATCATTGTGGATATACCTTCAAGCGACCCCCATAATACGCACAATTTCTACACCAAGACCAACAAAGCAGGGTGAGTAACTATGCCAGTCTTAATGCAACCTCAGGTTTGACCCTTGTGTGAGAAGGGCTTCCCGGGACAAAATGTAGCAATTGGATTTCACTGCTCCCTAACACAAGATCCTATGTTTGTTTGCAACTTTGGAAAGTTATCTTTCACACCTATTCCAAAGCCCTACAACTAATATAATGTAGGTTTTCTACCAGAAAATGTAAAAATGTCTAATCGATTTTAGTTTAGCGCTTGATTTTTAAGGCTTTTGTTACTCAAAAGGAAAATGGCGTGGACAATATGGTGTTTTGACTGACTCGAAAGTTATGCAAAGAGACGAATATGCAATCTTTTCATTTCGATGAAATCTATGCTACGAGAAGGAGAAAACATTCATCATTACAGATGCACAATGTCCCAAAAAAGCCAAAAACCATGCAATTTTGCTACTTCAAATGCAAGCTAGTTTCACTACCCAAAATCAAGAATGAATTTATCTTCTTTGTTTGAATATGATGTATACATAAAGTAAATACAAAACCTTCAATGCTCCACTACTTTCAATCAGGAAAAAGAGTCCTATGCAGATGCAAAAGACACGAAACAAAAGGGTTATAAACAAAGCATGCATTAAAGGAAGTGAGGTATGAAATAAAACAAATAGAAACTTGTTCTAACAAGAAAGAAAACCATCAAGGATTATATAACCAATCAAGTATTCAAGGAACACAAATAAAATGCAGAGAAGAATCCAAGAAATGATAGGGAGAAAGAGAAATCACTGAAAATTGTCTTGTTAAAAAAAGCAGCTACAAAAAAAAATTCCACATTTTTGAAAAAGGTTTCAAGCTCCAAGAAAGACAATAGGGAGTGATAAGAATCAAAAACCATCAAAAACCAATCCAAACAACTTCACAAACCAACCACAGACTCTGGGTAAAGATCTCTACAAAAAAGGCTGCAAAAGATTGAGTAGAAGAAGCAAAAACTCTCAAAAAAGAGACTAGCGCTCCCCCAGAAGGGTGCACAGAGTGTTAAAAAGATCCCTAAGAAATTGTAGGGGAGTGTTGGCGCCCAGGTATGCCCTACAATGGGGCGTTGAGACACCCAAAAATTCAAAAAACAGTAAAAAAAAAGAAGAAAAACTCACCTAGAATGCATAAAAATTGGTGAAATTGCTAGTGAAGGTAGGAGAAAGCAAATGGATGATGAAAAACCAGTAAAAGTGATCTGAAAGGTGGTAAAAGGGCAGGGACAAAACAAGGAAATACAAATAGGAGTTTCGTCCCCAGTGGAGTCGCCAATTTCTATTACAGGAAAATCCCCCTGCGGACAAGTGGATTTCCTCTTGGCTACTAGACCCCTATAACAAGGATAGAAAGGTGTTAATGTGGACACTGACATTCCTTTTCATGAAGCTAAACTATTAAAATAAGAATAAGAGAGAAAGTTAAATACCTTTACCGATGTTTTTCCTTGCTCGATCCAGGCTGATCTTGATCTTCAAGTTCTTCAGAAGGCCCTGCAATACAATGAGCAGCAACAACGAAACATTCTTCCTACTCTACCATGATTAGTTTCATAATAGATCTATCAAAATAAACGAGTTCATTAAACATACACAAACTTAAAGGAAACAGGCCAAGCACATATTTATATTAATGAAAACAAAGCAAAGTGCTTAAAACCATAGATCTAGATGCAACAGCTTCACCAAGCTCTCTTTGTCCAGACCCTTGCTCAAAAGTTCCACGATCAGAATGACTATAACTTTCACTGATAAATCTCCCTTATGAGATCATAAGTTTGATGCCTATAAACTGCGATGTGCTTTTACCATGAGAAGGACTCCATATATAAGCTTGGAGAGACCCAACCACCTTAGAGATTCTTGGGATAGATTGAGGATCTTTCCCCTTCAGTTGTGGATCCTCCCTAAGATCCAGCCTTGACCTCAGATTCAAATCCAACTGATTTCCAAGATGAAGGGGATTTTTCCCTGATTTTCCTCAGCAACCCAAAATTTCCTCAAGCAGGCCAGTGCTCCCCCAAAAGGGTGCACAGAGCATTGCAACGCTCCTCCAAAGTAGGGTATAGAGCGCTAGCACTCCCTGACAGTGAGGAGGGGAGCGCTGCCCAAAAATCCTTCAAAAAATCTCGACACTCCCCCATAATGGTGTCCTGAGTGTTGCAACGCCCCCCCAAAGAGGGGTAGGGAGCGTTGGCATTCCCTGACAGTGGGTAGGGGAGCGTTTCCCTTCAAAAAACATTTTTAAGTGGTATTTTCCATGGTAAAAGATTTGTACTCTTTGTCATGTGATTTCTCCTTCTTAAACCAGTCTTTGAAGGTGTCTTAAGTGTCCCTGTGATGTCGTTAGAGACACGACATAGGCAAGATGACAGTATCATGTTTGTGACACTTGCGACACTTGTAATAACGACAATAGGTCATCATTGAAGTGAGTAATTTTTATGTGTAACATTAAGCAAGCAAGAGCAAGTAAGGAATGAATTAAGGTTGAATAAGCTGTGAATTGTGTGAGCAGCTCTACTCCATATGCTTGAGGGATTCATCTCAGTCCATCAAGTTATTGTGGATCTTCTTCATGCGAGATTGGAGCAAGTGTGTGTTGGATCGAAGGGCCACCTAAATGGAACTTAGAAACATCAAGGTTGTTTGGTTGTATCTTCCACTTTCTCTTAATATAATACAGTGGCATGTTTCTTTCCCATAAAACCATTCTCATTTTATTACATGATTCCTTGATCACATGTATAAGTCTTCATTGAATATATTGTTATTGATTTCACGTTGGTTGGTTTGTGTTTCATTGCAGGATCAATAGCACAAGAGCACTAGAGTGAAGTAGGGACAACAAAGTCATAAGGAAGGGATATTCAAAGGTATGTTACTCATCCTTTCTTTGACAGTAGATTCAATGATTAGAGCTTAGGGAAAGCGCCATGTCTTGTCTTGTTTTGTTCTAGATCTAGGTGGATCTAGGGAGATCATTTCATGTCCGCATTTACCGATATATCCAATAACAAAATTGGTGACTCCACTAGGGATACGACTTGTTTTTTGTTTTTTGTTGTCCATTTTCCATTAGCCTATCTTTTTTCATTATGTTTCAGTCTCTGAGTCTGTAAGGGATCAATCTAGATTCTCTAGACCTGAAATTTTACTTAGATTCTTTACCCTCTTTCCAATTTGCTTTTGTTTGCAGACATTTCCACATTGTGTTCTATAAACAGCCTACGGAAACCTTAGCTTGTCGCACCCTGGTTGTTTATACCAGTGCAAACTTTCCACACCCTACCCATTGCTAGCTTGGGGAAACTATTGATTTCTGCAATGTAACCCTTTATCTCAAAGACACCTCCTCAGTACGCGAATGTCGGTGTGGGTCTCCTGAAATATTCCACTTTAATGGATACCTTCCCAATACCACCACCCGATATTCCACCTCCTTTTGTCGCCTCAATCAACATGATTTCCACCTCTGTCTACGAAACACCCATGTCTCATGACCCGTGGATAGTACCTGACCTTGGTGATTATCTTCGCTATGGCGAACAAATTCCTTTAAGCCCGGTTGAATCTTCTTATCAAGCCATTCAATCGGTAACCCCTTCTACTCCCTCTCTTGGTGATTCATCTCCCGATCCATTTCACGTAATATTTCCTATAGACGAGATGATCATGATAGTTATGTCCATGGAAGACACCCAATGGGATGATGGACATCATCGTTCCATTCTCTTCCTGAAGCAACACACCATAGAGAGTTACGAACAGATTTCGACTTCGTTGACCGTTGTTGTCATTTCCTCTATTCTCGAGCCAACACACGATGTGCTTTATGAAGGGAACCTGAGTAATATTTCACCCACCGTTCCTCTTGACATATCCATTAAACCTGGAGTTGTTGAAAATATTCACATTGTAGCCGCATGTTCTGATGATGAATTTGTCACTTATAAAGCTATTTTTCAAGAATTTTGTGACGTTTTCGCTTGGACCTACGAAGAGATGTTGGGTATAGACCCCGATATTGTTGTGCATGAAATTAATACCTACCTAGACGCTAAACCCGTTCGGCAGATACTTCGCCCGGTCCACCATCGTAAAGCCACCACTATTAAGCTCGAAGTTGAAAAACTTCTTAAAGCCGACTTTATCTATCCTGTGGATTTAATCGATTGGGTATCCAATCTAGTTATGGTCAACAAAAAACAATGCACGATCTGTGTATGTGTCGATTATAGGGATATTAATAAAGCTTGTCCTAAGGACAATTATTCAAACCCCTTCGTTGACCAGATCGTCGACGATTGCGCGAGGAGTGAAATATTCTCTTTGATGGACAGTTTCTCTGGCTATAATCAGATTAATATTTTACCCACGAATCAACACAAGACTGCTTTCATTTGTCCTTAGGGTACCTTTTCCTACCAGAAACCGCCTTTCGGTTTAAAGAATGTTGGTGTGAATTTTCAACGTGCCATGTCTTATGCTTTTCATGATATCAAGCACATCGTACAACTGTATATTGATGATCTACCAGCCCATTCCATGCATCGCCAAGATCACCCGACCCATCTCTGAGCCATTTTCATTTGTTGTTGTTACTATCGTATATGTTTAAACCCACACAAATGTTTTTTTTGTGTGGAGTCCAGCCGAATTATGGGTTTTATTGTGTCAATTCATGGAATTAGGGTGGACCCTTTGAAGGTTGAGGCTATCCTCAATCTACCTGCTCCTTCCACACTTCGCGAGCTCCAAAGTTTGCAAGGGAAGGAAAAAAATTTGCGTCGATTCATCCCGAATTACGCTGAGTTAACACTAGGATTTACTCGACTGTTGAAAAAGGGTTACGAATTCGTATGGGACAAGACTACCAACAAATCCTTCGAAGCTTTAAAACTTGCCTTAACCCGTACGCCACTGCTTTTCCCACATGATTATAGTCGAGACTACTTCCTCTACCTCATCGCTTTGGACTCTACCATTGCCATGGTTTTAGTCCAAGAAGATGATTCGCACGACGAACATGTAATTTATTATTTGAGTCGAAGTCTCATGACTACCGAAACCAAATACCTGCATGTGGAAAAGATGGCCTTTGTAGCTATTCAAGTTGTCCAATGTTTCCATCACTATATCTTATTATGCAGGACCATTGTCATTTCCGATTGCAACCCTATGCAGCATATCCTGATGTGCCAATTTCTAGGGGGCAAGTACTCCAAATGGATAGTGATCCTCCAGGAGTTCAACTTAGAGTTTGAATGGGCTAAGTCTAAGAAATCATTGGTTTTCGCCGAACTGATATGTGACCTTCCCTCCACTGAGACAAAAAACGTGGCAGAAGATTCCTTACCTGATGAATCCCTTTTTATGATCAGTTATGATGACGTTTRGTATGGAGATATTATCATTTATCTCCATACTCAAACTTTTGGGCCYGACCTTTCTAGCACAGACTGTCGTCGTATACARTATCAAGCCYGTCCATACATCATTMTCACTGACACTCTTTATCRTCGTGGTGTTGACTCTATTTTACGACATTGTCTCACCTATGATGAGGCTGAGAAATCTTTGAATGACTGCCACTCTGGAGCATGTGGTGGTCATATGTCTGGGTATGCCACTGCCCAAAAGATCCTATGAGCTGGTTACTTATGGCCTTCTTTGTTTAAAGACAGTATTACCACCATCCAGAAGTGTCATGCTTGTCAAACGTATAATAACAAGATACGATCTCATCCCGCTCCTTTACACCCTGTAGTTTTCGTTGGTCCTTTTGCAAAATGGGGCATTGACTTCATGGCATGTAGCCCTCACTCGGTCGGGGGGCATGGATACATCATCGTAGCCATGTATTATTTCACTAAGTGGGTCAAGGTGATGCCTACATTCGATAACACAGGAAAAACTGCAACACTTTTCATATTCAATCATATCAATGCTCGATTTGGAATCCCGCAAGCTATCATTACTGATCATGGTAGCCATTTTCAAAACTTCATGATGTATGAGCTTACTGAAAATTTGGGTCTTCGGCATGAAAACTCAACCCCCTACTATCCACAAGCCAATGGCCAGGTTGATGCGATAAACAAAGTTCTTATTACCATGCTTCGACGGATAATAGGAATTCACAAGACAAGTTGGCACAGGATGTTGTTTTCAGCATTATGGACCTATCAGACATCCGTGAAGTCTGCCACGGGATTTACACCTTTCCAATTAGTGTATGGTATCGAAGTTGTCTTGTCGATTGAATGTGAGATACCATATTTGAAGCTAGTCGTTGAACTTCTTCCCAACACCTCTACTGAAGAGGAACGTCTATTGTACCTTATGCAATTAGATGAAACACGTCGTGATGCCACCCTGGTTATTGAAGCTTAGAAAAAGCGTGTCAAAGCCCAATAGGACAAACTTGTCAAGCCACATGTTTTTTCTGAAGGTGATCTAGTTCTCCTCTACGAACAAGGTCGTGATTTACTAGGGGCCGAAAAATTCGAGGCTATGTGGCGAAGCCCTTATATCATCAAACGAGTGTTGGAGAAGGGAGCTTATGAGTTAGTGGATTATGATGGCATTCCTTTGAGTGAACCCAGAAATGGGATTTACTTGAAGAAGTACTATGCTTAGGGTATCTTTGCATGAGTGCTTGTATTTTACTGTATCATACTCTTGTGTTCTACTTTTGTGTGCTTTTTCGTTATTTGGTTTCGACCCTCGACTGCATACCTTGCATAGTGCTTGGTTTCCAGATGTCGGTGTCTTCGATACCCTACATTGGCTTCGTCGATGGCGCTAGTTATAGTACTCAAAACTTAGCATCTATTGCTTGGGCAATTTATGCACCTGCGAACGAGTTAATCAGTCTACGTGGTGCTTGCCTTGGTCGTGCAACTAACAATATCGCGGAATACAATGTGGTCATTGAATTGTTAACTGATGTTGTTTCACGTAGGATCCGTCATCTAGTTGTACGACTTGATTCACAGTTAATAGTACTACAATTAAGTAATGTCTATGTTATCCGAAGTCCTACTTTTTTAAGGGTATATTTGTGAATTCGCCTCTTGGAATGTTATTTCGATTACATTGAATATTAGCATATTCCTAGATGTCTAAATACATTAACAAATGCACTAGCTAATCATGTGTTAGACAAGCATTTAAGACACTTATAAATCCAATCACAATTCACATTTAAAGAAAAGTAAGATGGTAGAAGCCTCATGTATATATAACGATAAAAGTGTTTACAAAAAGTGTTTTTTTCGTCCGAAGGCCAAAAATCAAAAGGTGAAGCACATGGCTTCATATACAAAATAGCATCAAGGATGTTTCTCACGATAACACAAGATTGTTCATGCTACCCTACAGAGCAGTCGACTAAGAGAACTAGATACGCCCACAGTATGGCGTTGATAACGTCTCGAGATCTCATCGATAGAGATATCTGGGACATCTGTTGTCAATCCCTCCAGGTTCTCCTCGATCGGCTCATAATCAGCGGTAGCCAATCTTGCTACCTCGACTGGCTCCCTTTGTCTCTGGATGGGGGATGTACCTGGAGGTCGGTGCAATCCCACATTTGTGTTTTCAAAAAGATCTTGACTAGTCCTCGAATTAAAAACATAAAAAACATTTCATATTTCAAAATTTTATAAAAACAAAAAGTGCTTCTTACCCAAGTTACCCCACTGAAAGCCTTCAGGTAGAACCAACTATGGGTCACCTCTGAAGTCCAAATCAGCATAGGCATAATCATCTACCATCAATAGTTTAGGCCTCAACCAATCAAAAAATACATCGTTATATTTAACGATGGGGCCAGCCACATGCCGAGCCATGAGGTCGCACCACCTCTTCATCCTTGGATCTTGTGGAGCCAGAATGCCCCACTCTACCTGCAAGCATAAATGAGGAACCCTCTGGAGGAAGAAGGACACTAAAATAGACACGTATCCAAATTGTTTCAGGTCCCCTTTTTTACACTTTGTCAGTTGTTTCTTCATGCTGCGAAGAACTCCGTCGGACCAGTTAAACACTCAGGGCTCCATGCACTCTACTGCATACTGAAAGTAACTTTGGAGAGCCATGTGAGGAGAGGCACTCCCCTCCATCCATGCAATAGTGGATAGGATAGTATGAAGGGGTAGATCTCGTACATCCGTGATGGAAACCTTATCTTTACATCTCTCAGCCCCTGGTTCACAGTACTGACGAACATACTCACTCATCGGAAGACCTCCACCTATGTTTCCTGTCAGTGTCACATGGGATCCACAATGAGATAATCTCGTTAAAAAATAGATATCCTCGATATCTAAAGAGAGTGTATGGGCTCCCACATGAAATAACTGTTGATCCACATCCCACATGTGGCTTAAGTACTCAAGTAACCTTACTTGGGCCCTCATGACCTGGATATTAAAAAAATTCAGTAACCCACACTGTTGAAGAGGATTTATAGTTCCTAGGTCATTCTCGACGATGATATCATCATCTTCATGTTCCCTCTCCCTCCACTACAGCATTTTGATGATCAAAAACCTACATTGGAACAATAAAGGGAAGTTAACATCCTCATTTTCTTCTTTGGAAAGTTTCTATTGGCTAAACGCATGTAAAGAATTTTTTATTTTCTCCCACCATAGGTGAAGTGTTACACATAATGNCATTTTGATGATCAAAAACCTACATTGGAACAATAAAGGGAAGTTAACATCCTCATTTTCTTCTTTGGAAAGTTTCTATTGGCTAAACGCATGTAAAGAATTTTTTATTTTCTCCCACCATAGGTGAAGTGTTACACATAATGTGGAACTTCCGCAGGTGAACCAAAGGCCACCTGTGGAAACCTATGGTTTCCACAGGTCCTGACATAGGCCACCTGCGGCGACCCCTATGTGCACCTACCAGCCTAAAATTCAACTCAAAAAGCTATTTTACACCAATAAAAATTAAATCTAATCAATTGAAAAGCAAGAGGACAAGAAGATTATCGTTTTGGCAGAAGTCGTTCACAGAATGGTTGCCCATGCTCCCCGCAATCGACGGTGAAAGTCTAAGGTAAAATGAGGGTTTTTGGTCAAGTTTTGGGTGAAATGGTAATGAAATGGTAAAAATGAGTTTTTTCCTATATTTATGAACATTTTACTTTTTCTATTAATATCTCATATTATTTTATTTATTTTTTCCCAAAACCTAAAGGTCTAATGGTATTGTGAGTATTTTGACTTTTCACAGGAAAAAGAACTAGGATCCTGAACGATGAGATATGGATATTTTTCTTGATTTGTTTTTATGTTTGTCACATGTGCAGATACTTTTTAGGTTTTTCAGGAAAAACCTCAAGCTCAGTCTTTGTTCGTCCTCGTGCTCGAAAATCAATGAGAACGTAACTGAGTATACTTTTGTCATCTTTTCATACTCGTCATGGTAACACAAAAATAACGAAGCTCATGGAGTATCCTTTAAGCTCTTTTCACGCTCCATAAAAATGAAAAGATTGTCGAGCGACCTTGTTCTTTTCACGCTCGTAAAAGTATTTGAAGAAAATGTTTGATGGGTTGTAGTTTATCACTTTTTCGGCCTCATCGAACTAATTTATGAAAAAGGAACTAAGAGAGTTCTCTTTAAATGTTTTTCAGACTCTATAAACATGAAAAGCTCTCGAGTTTTCTATCTTTGGACTCATTAAATAAACATTGAAAGACCCATACGGGACCGAACCACTCCTTCTTATGGTTCGTTAAATATACTCTGAGGGACTCGTCCGAAGGATGAGCTTACATCAACAAGTATATGTTATCCTCATCAAGCTTGCGTAAAAATAAAGAGTTACTCGCTAGAAATGGTGGGGGGGAATTTGGAAAAGAAATGTGTCTCAGTATTTGTGTTAGTGACAGTAATAGTCACTCTTGAACATGACACCCCCTTTATCTTTATATCCGGATTGGGAAATCCATTTGTCTCTCGTTTGAGTCTCTGCAAGTTCATATCTTGGGTCGTCTTTGAGTCAATGTTGCCAAGACCATTTGTCGTGTCTCTCATATGTTCAAGAGAAGTCCAAACAAGCCCTCTATCAAGTCGGTCATCTGCAGTTGTCAAATCCTACCATGTCAGCCTTCCCTGTGTCAGTTTCAAATCATTTTCATACTTTGATCTACACTAAATCTGCTACTTATTTCGCGTCATTGATGGGGGATACATCAAGGCCCTCCTGTGACGAGTCTTTTCCTATCGACGCCAACTCATTATCCAGGAATAAGACTTAGAAATCATTTAGTACCTTAGAGCCTGCATACCTCAATAGCAGGTTTCTTCGCTTTCAATAGTGGATTCACATCATTGGTCCCTGATTGATGGATTCTATCGAGTGCTCGACTTCAGCTGATTCATTTTCATCCGATGGATTGTACTAAGGTACCTTGGGATTCATTGACATTAATGGTGATTTCCCTCGCACTTGTTAATGGTTTTCAGTAATGATCGGTAATCAACTAGTCTCTACCATGTTTGACTTCAGCACCTGTAATCGCATGGTTCGATTCGTACTTACGGACGACAGGATTCAAGACCCTGGATCTCTTTGTTTCGATTTAGGTTCAGATGGAATGTTTATGATTTGTATTGACACATAGATCCACTTTGTATGTCTCGTGGATATGTCTAAATTTGAGTTTTCTAGAGCATAGATCCATCGTGTATTCCTGGTAGCTATGCAGAATCTTGGTGACAAGGATCCACAGTGTATGATTAGTGGCCATGACTAACATTTATGGTTTAATCATTTGTAGTCTGAGCATGGGAATGCCTATCTCAGAAATGGTTATAATATTGCGCAGATGCTTGGTTGTTTGCAGGTTCCCAATTGGTGCGCTCCTTGTTCCCGACACGCACTCACATTTTACAAAGTATTTCTGCTGTCATGAGTTCCAGCCTCATACTTTGGGGGCCATTCTATTACAAATTATTTTGGTCACCCTAGTGATGTTTCTACAAGTGTGTGCTCAGGCTCTCAAAAGGATCTTTTCCATGAGAAAAGTAATTGGTTTCTCCCTCTACAAAGCTTGTTTTTAGAAGGTCGTCGCAGGGTAGGAGTATTGCACAGTGCAGAAATGCCTGATTTCCGCAGGCTTCTCTAAACCTGGCTTGCGGAGTTTCTACATGATGCTCTATAGGCAGGGTGCGATGGCATTTTAAAACTAAGAAAAGGGATGAAGTTCACGAAGGTTCTAGAAGGGAATATTCTAGAATTCGAGGTGGCATCCATATGGTTGGGATCCTACTGGCTTCTCTGATTTGGTGGGATCACCCTAATCTCTTTAACCATCTCTCCTTCTCCTATATAATGATGGATTTCTCATGGAAAAGGTTAAGCATAAAGCAAGCAAGAGCAAGTAAGGAATGAATTAAGGTTGAATAGGTTGTGAATTGTGTGAAGAAATCTACTCTAGATGCTTGAGGGCTTCATCTCAGTCCATCAAGTTATTGTGGATCATCTTCATGCGAGCTTGGAGCAAGTGTGTGTTGGAGCGAAGGGCCACCGAAAGGGAACTTAGCGACATCAAGTTTGTTTGGTTGTATATTCCACTTTCTCTTAATATAATACAGTGGCATGTTTCTTTCCCATAAAATCATTCTCATTTTATTACATGATTCCTTGATCACATGTATAAGTCTTCATTGAATATACTATTATTGCTTTCACATTGGTTGGTTTGTGTTTCATTATAGGATCAATAGCACAAGAGAACCAGAGCGAAGCAGGGAAAACAAAGTCATAAGGAAGGGATATTCAAAGGTATGTTACTCATCCTTTCTTTGACAGTAGATTCAATGATTAGAGCTTAGGGAAAGCGCCATGTCTTGTCTTGTTTTGTTCTAGATCTAGGTGGATCTAGGGAGATCAGTTTATGTCTGCATTTACCGATATATCCAATAAAAAAATTGGCGACTCCACTGCGGATATGACCTGTTTTTGGTTTTTTGTTGTCCATTTTCCCTTAGCCTATATTTTTATTATGTTTCAGACTCTGAGTCTGTAAGGGATCAATCTAGATTCTATGGACCTGGAATTTTACTTAGATTCTTTACCCTCTTTCCAATTTTCTTTTGTTTACAGACATTTCTGCATTGTGTTCTATATACAGCCTGCGGAAACCTTAGCTTGTCTCACCCTGGTTGTTTATACCAGTGCGAACTTTCCACACCCTACCCATTGCTAGCATGCGGAAACTATTGATTTTCGCACTGTAACATATTGCTGGCCTGTGACGGTGTCTGTAGAATTTTTGGATTGGGTCTTGTTGTCTTTTGATGCCCAGTTTTTATTTGATCATCTGGGAGACACTTTTTGAGGTCCTTTTGAGGTCAGTATTTGATTGATTGTTGTGTGTAAGACTTGCTTTTGATTGGTTTTCAAAGATTGTGAACCCTTCGTTATCATTTTGTAAGCTTTTGCTTCTTGATTTTTATCAACAAGGATATAATCTTTGATCGTAGATCTGAGTGCTTGATTGATTAAAAGTCTTTCATCTGAGTGAAGTTTTGGATTATTTTACATTTGTTAGATTGCTTGTTGATTTGAAAACTATTGCTTGTTTGCATTTGATAAACACTTTCTTGTCATCTTTGTTTTTATCTTCATTGAAAGTTTGATTTGGGTTTTTGTTCAGTGTATCCATTTTCTTTGATTACATTTTCCTTTCTAATATATCTTTGATCTGGTTCCGGAAAGGAAAATTAAAGTCATTTATTATTTTTAAGTAATTTTCCATAGAGAAAATCTTTGCATTCAAAACTGTTAAAGAGAACAAATTGAGAAATTCCATTGCTTATGATTCTTTGGAATTATAGTTCATTCAAGAAAAATTATATTTCGTAGCTTCTGTGTTTCCGGAAAGATATATTCTCCCTATTGTAGATAGAATTCATTGAACGAAAGATTGCATCATTCATATCTATTTGCATATTATTGGGTCAAGGTCTCACACAACATTGGTTTCATTTCCGTCTCCCTCTTGAGTAAACAACAACCTCTAAAAAACATTGCGTAATCTAAAATTTAATTAGTCACTTTTATTTTCTAGGGATCTTTTACACCAACATTAGCTAGGCTAGAGCTTTGGAATAGGCTGTGAGACACACTCTCCAAAGCACAAAACACAAAATAGCATCTTGTGATAGGAAGTGTTTGAATCCATTTGCAACATTTTGTCCTAGGAAGCCCTTCTCACATAAGGGTCAACCTGAGGTCGCATTGAGACTGGCAGAGTTACTCACCCTCCTTTGTTGGTCTTGGTGTAGAGATTGTGCGTATTATGGGAGTCACTTGAAGGTATACCCACAATGATGAGTGGAAGCCTTTCAAGTTGATTTCGGGCTAGATACCTTGCCTATGTGCGTGGATCGAACTGTCGATTGTTTCCCCAGGCATCACTATTGTTCTTGGTAGCCTTAGTTGCCTATCTTTTTAGGGTCTTACACAAGGTGAGTGTGGAGGGGAAAGTCTTCATGGTTCCTAGAATCGACGTTGGGAAAACTCACTCGAGCTCCTTGGAGGGTATACCCACGATTATGTGTGGGAGCTTGCCCCAGGGTGTAAGTCTGTTAAGTAGGTCATCAACATAACTTTTCCACCCGCTCTATCCTAGCCTCTTCTTGTCTCCACTTCATGACGTTGGATTTCATCACCAACTAGTGACTTCAAAATAAGAAGGTTTGTCTGCTTGGTTTGATTTCTAGATTTTATTAGCGAGTGTTATTCATTTTCGTAGTTGACCATAGATTTTTTGTGTAAAATTTTTGGGTCAGCCAACATCGACCCTCCATGTCATTCACGTAGGATCGAGTGAATTCCTCCAAAAAATATGGAGGATTACCTCCCTCTACCCCCTCATTCACCAGAGGGCTCTCCTCAACAGAGCGACGTCCATAACACTATAACCTCACAAGAGGAAGGTTATGCCCCTTTAGAAAGTTTTCGAATTATTTATGATTCTCTACAGGCTTTCCACATTCCTGTTGGATATGAGAGACGTATTCTCTGGCTAAATTCATCTGGATAACTTGTTGTTGACACTTTTGGGATACCGACCGGAACCAATTCAGGCCCTGGAGTCGGGGATCCCCTTTGGACTACCGACATATTTAGAATCCCGCCTGGCACGGTGCGGGACCTTTACGGCTTAGGGGCAGGTGTTGATATACCTGTCGTATCACAAATACCCGAAGTCTCTGCTACCTACATGGTGCCGCTAAACCACTTTTCCGGTGCAACCAACCATATCACCGTTGTTCCAGGCACACAGTCTGTTGGTCCTAGCTTGGATTTTTCTCTCCAAATGACCCATTCTACTATGGTCCCACACGTTACGACTATTCCTACCAGGAATGTGGTGGTTATCCAAGCTCCCATTGGCATGCCACTCTCGTCCAGACCTATCTTGTCACTCCCTCCTGGGTATCACGCTTTGAATCCTTCCACCGCTGTCCCTACCCAGGTTCCATTCAGAGTTTCTGGACTTTTATTCCACCTGGCTACAATGTTGCTACTGGTTTTGTTCCTACACGTTCCCAAGTCCTCTCCGGAGGCTCTCATCTACCTTTTCCAGGGGGATCTAGCCCTAGTGGATCCAATCCAATTGGAAGCACCCACCATCCGTTCACTTCTAGTTACCAGATTCCCGTTGGAGGGAAATCTCACGTTGGGGGGTATCATCTACTTGGAGGACAACCTCAAGTTGGACTTTATAACCCGCTATATGGACAGAACACATCTGGATCACTAGCCCACCTTTGGAACCTCATTGCCCAGGGAAATCCACAATCATCCGGGGGGCAATAGCCTTAAAGCAACCCTTTTATACCCCCTCACTCGGGCCAGCCATATCCATGTTATTTGGGTTCCACTTGGGGTGCACACGTTCAGTCTAGTGTCCCTTTTCAAGGGAACATTCCCAACCAACCCAACCCTATGGGCTACATTCCTCCACATCCTCAATCAAATCTATCAGGACACTCCACGTACATCTAGACTACTTACGATCCTACTGGTATACCAACGGGACTTCCTCCCCAAAGTCACTAGTATCCTCAAGTGAATAGACAGCTTCCTTTTCTAGCCACTTTTGATCTACCTGACTTGTCTAGAATCTTGAATGATCCTATCTTACATTCTCCCCATTGGCCCATCATACCAGCCAAATTACCATTTGACATCCCCAAATTTGATGGTAAACCGGGATAAGACCCAAACAATCATGTTATGACTTTCCACCTTTGGTGTTCGTCCAACTCTTTGATAGATGACTCCATTCGATTACGTCTCTTTCAACGAACTCTCATGGGTTCAGCTGAAAAGTGGTATATAAAATTACCACGAGGTTTCTTTAACAACTTCAACACCCTTGCCATGGATTTTCTCACACATTACCAACTGCCCATCCGCTACGAGACATGAACCAAGATTTTGAGTTCCTTTAAACAGTCTTCTGCCACTCACATTTTTGATCACATCCATGAGTGGAGACATAGAAGACACTTGATCAAACTCGACCTTCCTGATCAGTTATTGGCTGAATGGTTCACCAAATCATTTGTCAATGAAATCTCCTGTGATATTTCCATGGGTGGTGTTGTCACTCAAGAACATGCAATTAGTCATGCTCAGTACCTAGATCTCGTTTATTCGTAAACGGACACTCTTTATGACTTACTCCCTGACGCTCCTCGCCCTTCTACCACGGCTACCTCAACAACCCCAACAGCTTCTCATGATGTTGATGGTGTGATTGGTACTTTCCATGCTCAACCTTAATATGTGCCTGCCTCTCACACCAATCTCAAATACTATGCTTCTAATGTTCAAACTGCTCTAACTCCTACTCCTTCCGCTGGTAAAACTTCGAAAGTTAATGTCGTTCAATCAACCCCGGCCGGAAAAAAAAAATCTAAAAAAGGAAAGGGTAAGAATAAGGAGGATAAAAATAATAATCTGCAATCCGACAAGACCAAGACACAACCTACTGATGATAAGGATAAATGTGAACCTCGATATCATTGCCTTATCTGTGGTGACGATCACTACATGAAAGATTGTCCAAGACATGTCGAGGTGACAAAGTTCCTTCAAGGGACCATGAAACCTCCTACACCTCTCGTTTTGTCTCAACCCTTCCCTTCTCAACAGCAGGCCCAATTGGTCATTCATGATTAACCTTCTTCTTCCACTACTTCATATTTCCTTATGTGTACTGGTGATTCTAAGAAGAATGATGTTACACTTACTACTTGGGCCAAAGATTACTCTCCTTCTAAGGAAAAAGTTGACGATGTCCCACCTTCGTTGGCTAAACCACCTCTTTCAACTCCACCTCCCAACGGTCCTCTTCATCTCGAACAACCAAACCCTAATACAGTTCTCTGCCCCCCCCCCCAAAGGGCGTTGTTCAAAATTCTGTCTTTAATCCTCATGCGCGTGCTGCATAAAACTACAATATTGTAGAAGACCTTGCGCAAGCACCCTCCGCGATGTCAGCTCTCGAAGTCCTTCAAAGTTGTCCCGCTAAACGGAAGGCATTGTTAAAGGCTATTGGTGGAATTGATCCTACGGATACGAATTTGATAATCTTTGACTTGGAAGATCACATTCCAAGGCTACCCCCTCAGCTAGCATTTCAAATTCAAGTTGTTGTCGCAAACAAGAATATCTGTAAAACCGTTATTGACGAGGGTGCCTCGACATGCGTTATTTCAATCACTTGTTGGAAGGCCATTGGCTCTCCTCCTCTTACTGAATCACACAACACACTTAAGGCCTTTAATGGCTCTAGTTTTAAACCCTACATTGTACTTCCCTCGTTGTCTATTATGTTGGAAGGCAAATCAGTCAATGTTGAAGTTGAGGTCTTTGATGCACCTCTCGATTATAACCTCTTACTTGGACGTAGTTGGATTGATTCCATGCGTGCAGTTGTGTCTACCCTTTTCCGCGTAGTACGTTTTCCACACCAGGGAAAAGTCATTACTGTAGACCAACTATCCTTCTTCAACTCTGATTCTTGTACTAGAAATGTACACATTATCTCGAAGACACCTCCTCGGTACGACAATGTCAGTGTGGGTCTCTTGAAATATTCCACTTTAAAGGGTACCTTCCCAATACCACCACCCGATATTCCACCTCCTTTTGTCGCCTCAATAAACATGATTTCCACCTTCGTCTGCGAAACCCCCGCATCTCATGACCTGTGGATAGTACCCGACCTCGGTGATTATCTTCGCTATGGCGAACAAATGCCTTTAAGCCCAGTTGAATCTGCTTATCAAGCCATTCAATCGGTAACCCCTTCTACTCCCTCTCTTGGTGATTCATCTCCCGATCCATTTCATGTAATATTTCCTACAGACGATGTTATCATGACAGTTATGTCCATGGAAGACACCCCATGGGACGATGGACATCATCGTTCAATTCTCTTCCTGGAGCAACACACCATAGAGAGTTATGGATGGATTTCGACTCTGTCGATCGTTGTTGTCATTTCCTTTGTTCCCGAGCCAACACACGATGTGATTTATGAAGGGAACCTGAGTAATATTTCACCCACCATTCCTCTTGACATATCCATTAAACCTAGAGTTGTCGAAAATGTTCACATTGGAGCCGCATGTTCTGATGATGAATTCATCACTTATAAAGCTATTTTTCAACAATTTTGTGACGTTTTCGCTTGGACCTACGAAGAGATGTCGGGTATTGACCCCGATATTGTTGTGCATGAAATTAAGACCTACCCGGATGCCAAACCCGTTCAACAGAGACTTCGCCTGGTCCACCATCGTAAACCGCCACTATTAAGATTGAAGTTGAAAAACTTCTTAAAGTCAGCTTTATCTATCATGTGGATTTAACCGATTGGGTATCCAATCTCGTTCTGGTCAATAAAAAACAAGGCACGACCCGTGTATGTGTTGATTATAGGTATATTAATAAATCTTGTCCTAAGGACAATTATCCAAACCCCTTCGTTGACCAGATCGTCGACGATTGCGCCGGGAGTGAAATCTTCTCTTTGATGGACGGTTTCTCCGACTATAATCGGATTAATATTTTATCTGTGGATCAACACAAGACACTTGTGACACTTGTGGCAAGATGACAGTATGATGTTTGTGACACTTGCGACACTTGTAATGACGACAATAGGTCAGCATTGAAGTGAGTAATTTTGATGTGTAACATTAAGCAAGCAAGAGCAAGTAAGGAATGAATTAAGGTTGAATAGACTGTGAATTGTGTGAGGAACTCTACTCCAAATGCGTGAGGGCTTTATCTTAGTCCATCAAGTTATTGTGGATCATCTTCATGCGAGCTTGGAGGAAGTGTGTGTTGGAGCGAAGGGCCACCGAAACGGAACTTAGCGACATCAAGGTTGTTTGGTTGTATCTTCCACTTTCTCTTAATATAATACAGTGGCATTTTTCTTTCCCATAAAATCATTCTCATTTTATTACATGATTCCTTGATCACATGTATAAGTCTTCATTGAATATACTATTATTGCTTTCACGTTGGTTGGTTTGTGTTTCATTGCAGGATCAATAGCACAAGAGCACCAGAGCGAAGCAGGAACAACAAAGTCATAAGGAAGCGATATTCAAAGGTATGTTACTCATCCTTTCTTTGACAGTAGATTCAATGGTTAGATCTTAGGGAAAGCTCCATGTCTTGTCTTGTTTTGTTCTACATCTAGGTGGATCTAGGGAGACAAGTTTATGTCTGCATTTACTGATATATCCAATAACACTTACAGACAACATCTGATGGTGTCTCACTATGAAAGGCCACGAGGTGGCCGTGCTGAGTGAGGACGGCACCCACAACATAGTCTAAATCATCTGTCTCGATCTCAAAGGGGTGTCACAAGTCCGGTAATGAAAGTATTGCGCTGAGCATAAGCATTTCTTTCTTCAAATCATCAAACACTTGTTGTTGGGACAGGCCCCACACAAATTTTGTCTTACCACCACTCTTGGTTACTTTGTTGAGGGCCAATGCAATATGGGAGAATCCCAACATGAACATGTGATAGAAATTGGCAAGGCTCGAGAAGCTTCAAAGCTCAGTGAGTGTGGTTGGGGCTAGCCAGTCACGGATGACCTAGATCTTTGTTGGATCCACATGCACACCATGTTGATAAACCATGTAGCCTAGGTAATGGACCATGTCCATGCCGAAGGAGCATTTTTCCAAGTTGGCATATAGCTTGTGCTGTCGTTGGGTGTGCAGAACCTGTTGAATATGCTGCAAGTGTTCCGCCCACATCTTGTTGTAGATGAATATGTCATCCAGATACACCACTACAAAAGTATTGGTGAAAGGTCACAGGATATCATCCATCATTCTAGTGAAAGTTGTTGGAGCATTTGTTAAACCAAAGGGCATGACCAACCATTCAAAAATACCTTCTTTTGACTTGAAGGCGATATTCCATACATCTGTCTGTTCTATTGGGACCTGGTGGTAGCTAGAATTCAGATCAATCTTACTGAAGTATTTGGCCCCCGTGAGTTGATCAAGGAGGTCGTCGATTCGAGGAATCGGGTACCAGTTCCTCACTGTGATTTTATTTAGGGCCCAATAATAAATGTAGAATTTCCAGGTCTCGTCTTTCTTCTGCACCAACATGATTTGGCTCCCACAAGACGATGAGTTGGGATGGATGTGCCCCTTTTGGAGCAGTTCTTTGATCTATCGCTTGATCTCCTCATTCTCTAACAGAGAATGGTGGTAGACTGGCCCATTGGGTAGCGGTGCATCGGTGGTCAGATCGATGGGATGCTTCACCTGACAGTGCAGAGGTACCTCGGTATGTGAGGAGAAAATATATGTGTATTCTTCCATGAACTTATCCACTTGCTTCTACTGGGTGATGAGGTCGGCCACAGAGGCATTGGATGTGGCTTCAATCTTTCGCTCACTCTGAGAGCAAATGACGAAGAAGAAAAAAAATTCGGTCTAAGAGATGACCTTCCTGCATTGCTTGGCAGAGATCAAGGAAATAGCACTAGGTGGGACTGCCTCGGGTATCCTGTATAATTTCTTGTCCAAAGTAATAATAACACTGCAATTGTGATGAGCCCTAAAAACACTGTTTAGAGCCTCAAAACGACCTCGGAAGTCGGGAACTGGAAACTAGAAAAAAAAACTATCAAACTAGAAAACTGCCAAAATGAACCAGTTGGAATAGGTGGGAGGCCACCGACATCCATCTGGATCATACCTAGTGCACACTACAAAAGGAAAATTGTGTGGTTGTACAAATTAACTGACCTGGACTTGTATTTATACTAATCTAGGCGTCTTTATGGAGTCGACTTCTTATTCTGGGTCCTTATTATTTTTGTGGGCCAACTTCTCTTCCTGGAAATTATATTTCCACTTTATTATTATTTCCTGTGGGCCGACTTCTCTTCTATGGTCTTTTATTTTACTTTATTCTTTTCCGGGGTGTTCTTCAACAGTTCAATGATCTTCCTTTGACTTCTTGGAATCTTCTTCTTCTCTAAGAAAAGTTGTCTGGGAGAAAAATACCTCCCCCATCTACCAAAACATCAACAAAACTCAAGCCATTTATAGATATAACTAGACACTAGAGGTTTCTTGCAACTCCACCCAAAATTTATAATGCAAAGTCAACTATGCAAACTCAACAAATGAAGGGTGTCGACTTCTACCGAAAATGCACCTGTTTACAATGAATTAATTCAATCTTAGTTTCAAAAAGCACAAGTAAACTTACAAGCAGTCGTTTTTTGTGTTGTCCATGACCACCGAGTTGTGAGATTATTGGAAGGCATGGAAATGGATCTGGAACCTATGCCTTTAAGCGCACAACATCAAGAGCATTTGCAAACAACATTGTTTGCATCCTTTGCTTGAAAACCTCAATATCACAATATAAATTGTAATAAAAAAACTAGTTGGAACAATAATTTTGCCACTTCCCTTAATGCAATGCTTTGTTCATTCGTGCATCAACCAAAAATTAAAGGAGATACGTGCATGCTACAATGACAACAAGTAATTGTCCATGCCAACATGCACTTATCTCATGCTTAATGTTTCGATTGAAGCCAATACATACAATCAAGACATGTTAATTCAAATCTTTGCATCGAAATCAAGCAACTCAATTGGAACAAAAGGTCAATACACATTCATCTGTGAAATCTACGTTGGAGAAACAATGAGGAACAACATTTGCAATTCAATCTATCACAAATAGAACACTAGCATCCATTTCATGCAGCTTCTTTACAATTTCGAGCTATAGATGCAGTCACACACAAATCAACATGATCACGTATCTCACACAGTGTCATATGAATTGTTTGGTCTCCCCTTACTCATATTGATCACCCCAAAGGAAACTTTATATCTCATCATTGTTCAATAGTGGCCATGCTGAAATTATTTTTCTTCCACTATTACAATCACAACATTCATATCACAACAAACAGATGATCTATCAACCATTTCACAGTAAATATCACACCAATAGATTTAAAAAAATCGATCCCACGACTTATATTTTTCCACAACCACGACTTTAGTCTTTGTGACCCACACAGTCGATCAAGCCACTCTTTGCTAGCTAGGAACTAATCATTATCAACAAATACTAAGTGAAACAATCCAACCACAATTCAACTTCAACACATCTACATTAGTTGTCACAATCAACACTATGACACACACAATCAACAGAGTGAACACCCAATACCCATTGGCACCACATATCCACATAGGCATCACACTCAATAGTAGCACAATCAAATAAATGGATCGTTACCGCCCAAACTAGCAATCAACGACGTGGCTTACCACACTATGGATGGTTGCATGATCTAACAACACTTCTAAATGGCTCAAAGTGAGTCGAGTTCCAAACCCTAACACTTGTAGTTTTTCAAATAACCACACGATGGCATGGAAAACTTGGAGATCACACCACATCGGACTTGAATAACCTAATGAAGGTATCTCCATGGGGTCAGATATAATGAGAATCGACCTTTGTCTTCCATTGTTACTGTGAATCTTTCCAATGTTGAGCAAATTCAAACAGTTTATTTTCAGAAGAATGCAAAGGGAGAAGGCTAAAACCCTTGGACTGTCAAAGCGCTAGAAATTTCAAAATGGGCTCTGAGTTCTCAACCTCAAGGTTTCAAATTCTTAACGGGTCTAGAAACATATTGGAAGGCACAAGAGAATGATTAGTTCAGAGGTCGATGCTATGTTCCAAGAGATAGATTGGAAGTAACGTTGTAATATGAGGCAAGAATTCCATGTTGGAGGAAACCCTAATAACAGACCGGAACACTAGTGGAGGTGTTTTTGTGTGAGTGAGAGAGATTTGCAAGCCGAGGATGGCAGATTGTCAGACGAAGGGGAAGATAGTCATTTCTACACACATGAGGAAAGGAAACATCAGATAAATCCTATGGACAACTACCATAGGCCCTTATAATTATAGATCTCTTATATTGTTGTTGGACTCACAAATTAGAATAAGTGTGAAGTACAATTTATTCATAGGTATGATACACATATAAATACATCATTTCAGATGACCTTTTGATTCATCTTCAAAGGTCTCTTGGACTTCTAATGATCATTCACATATCATGATGTTTCATATTCTTTCTCCTAGTAACCCTAACGGATTACGTTTCCAACACTGGTCAACCTCCGCTTCCTCCTAATTCTCCTCCAGTTAACCCCAAAGATTTCTTTGAAGGATAACCCTACAAGGAAGATTCTTCAAGTGAAAATTCAGGAATACCTAGAGGAGACATGGCTAATCCTAATGCAAATGCTAATGCTAATCAACTATGGCTAGCTCTGTATGCAGTTGTAGTTCTTGGAGGAATACATCCCTTACCGAAGCAGCCAGAGAAATTTCTCTCTAAGTTTGATAATGACAAGAAGGAGTCTGTTGAAGATCATATAAAAAAAATTATGCTTGTTGTTAGATTGATGAATGTAGAACATGAGGATCTTGTTTGTAGGTTATTTCCATATACTTTTGAAGGAAGAGATTCCACATGGTATTTTTCACTTAGATGGGGATCGATTACAATCCATAATGCATTTGAAACAACTTTCTCAAAGAAATTTGGAGATGATAAAAGTCCAACAGTCTTGGTACTAGAATTTTCTATAATAAAAATGGATGCAAAAGAGAAAATTAATTATTTTAACAAAATATTTCAATCATTAATTAATAAGATTCCCAATGCTTCTAAACCTAATGTAGAGGTAACCATTGAATTTTACACATCAACTTTACCAGTAAGCATTCCAGTGTTTGTAAAAAGGATAGTGTCGACCACTCTTGAAGTAGCTTTTAAAGAGGCCATAAAATTGGAAAAAGACATGCATAGTCTCAAAGAAAACCCTTGGATCAACATTAATCAAAGCACATCATCAAATACTAAAAAGAAAACTCCCCCAACCAAATCCCATGTTGAGATAAAAGACCAATATTCCATCAATATGGAAAGCTTGAAGAGGATTATAAATAAACTCACAAATGAGACTGTCGAGATGACAAGGAATGTTGGAGAATGTACATCCTTCACAATGTTTTTCAAAACCCCCTTCAAAAAGACCACCCCTCCCACAAACAAGACTACCCCACCTATTGGGGGGATCAATATGGAAGATTTCCTCAATATGTCTCAAGCTTTGGTCTATGGTGGCGAAGTCTCTTTCGAAGGGTGGGATGAAGAAGAAGCGGAAGAGGAAACACAAAAGGAAAATCAATCTAGAGATGTTGAAGAAACCTCTAGACAAGAAGTAAATTCATTATGGGACAATTCATACAACTAAACATGAGAAGATGAAGATGATGATATTGACGAATTTCATTTATCTCAAAATGCTTACAATACTAAGAATAAAGGATCACCTATAACATCAGATTCTCCTTCCACTTCTAATACTGTGAAGAAATCATCAACTACTCATAGATCCACTCTTACCACAACAAATCCTTCATATTCCTGTTTTCTGAATAACCTTGAATATGATTTTATGGAATATTTGAAGAAAACTAGAAGTAATATTTCTTTGTTTGAACCAATGAAGTTATCACAAATACAAGAGAATTTCATTAAATCTATCCAAGGATGATCTTTCTGCAAAAGCAAAGATTCTAATGGTGGGGTAAGCAAAGAAACTGGAAAATCTATCCAAAGTACAAATTTTGGGAAGAAGACTGCAAAGAAAAAGTCTATTATTAATGCTTCTCTGACCGGTAAGAGGTTGAAATCTACTACTCCTCCTTTTCTCGACATTTGAAATATTCAATAGAAATATCCACAATTGTATGGTTGATTCAGGTGCCTCTTCTAATGTAATGCCATATATTGTGTGTGAGAAACTGAATGCCAAACCTAAAAAATCTAGTATTAAAATCATATAGCTAGACAAATCAAATGTCAAGGTTATGTGAGAATTGAAGAATGTCTTGATAAGGCTTGCTTCCAATCCTAAAGCTCATCAAACAATTGATATCATTGTGGTAAACATTCCTAAAGCATATGGACTCATCTTGAGTAGAGATTGGTATGAAAATTTAAGTGGTTATTTTGTTACTGACCGATCTCATCTATGGCTTCCTTATAATGGAAAACAGTACCGAATAAGGGTGGATCAAGAAAGGTATATGAAGCACATTGTCATAGAGCTCAATGACACTAATGAACCTATAATGTTTAATCATTAAATTCTGGGAAATTATTGTTCAAACACCTTTCTTGGAGATTTTGAGGCTGATATATTCCCATTCACGGAATCAAACAAGAAATTTGAAATCCTTCATTCAACTCAGATTGTTGAGCTTGATTATAACATAGTAGAAAAGAAATACATTAACTTATATGTACAAACTAATTTGGATGTACACACTAACCTGGCTATAGATACTAACTTGGATGTAAAATATAACATTTGGACTTTATTTTTTTATGGATCCAAGTCGAACGAGGGTGAAGGTGTCGGTTGTATCCTCAAGAACCCCAAGGGAAACAAAATATTGATAGCTTGTAGATTGGAATTTGAATGAAAAAATAATACTGCAGAGTATGAAGCCCTAATTCAAGGGCTAAGAAAGGCAACTGACATGTAGGTAAAAATATTGGAGGTTTTTGGTGACTCTGAAATAGTCATAAGATAGGTTCGTAACACTATTCATTGTATTTATAGTCACCTTAAACCATACTAGCAAGGGGTATGAAATTTAGTGAATAATTTTGATGCTTTTAATATTAGTCTCGTCCCTCAATATTTGAATTTTGATGTTGATATTTTAGACAATGTAGTTTCAAAGATAATCCCATCAGAAAGATTAATTCTTGACCCTTTTTATGTGGAATTGTTATATGACCCCTCAATACCAAACAATGTTACCAATTGGAGGGTGTTCAAGGATGATAAATGGATAATCAATTTTTTAAGCAATGAAATATACCTTTGAAGACTATGCCATTGATGAACAACAACATGATCAGGAAATAAAATTTCAAACAAAAGACTCTATAGATCAAACAAGTGAGGCTAAGGAAACTTCAAGAAATCCCATCCCTAGATCTGTGGTGAGATTTGAAAAGCTATATGATCTTCGGGATAAATTCAAGAAAGTCACAAAGGAAAAAACTAATAGTTCATCTATGCAGTATGAAGTGATTAACTTGGGAATAGATAAGAACCCTCAAAATGTCAACCTTGGAACCAACCGCTCTCTTGTAGAAAAGCATGCCTTTATCAAACTTTTCAAAGAATACAAAGATATATTTGCATTGACATATGATGATCTTAAAACCTTTGACACTAAGATCGTCCAAGATGTAATCCCAATGAAGCCTGAAACAAATCCCTTTCAACATAAATAGAGGAAAATTCATCTCAATCTAGAACCTTTAGTAAAAGGGGAATTGAACAAGTTGCTCGCTACTAAGATTATTTTTCCTATAAGACATACGCAATGGATAGCCAACCTAGTCCCTATTAGGAAGAAAAATGGGGATATCAAACTAAGTGTAGATTTCAAAAATTTGAACAAAGCTTCTAAAAAATAACTATCATGCCTCCTATGGAGAAAATTTTACAATGTGTCTCTGGATCTTCAATGCTATCACTCTTGGATGGTTTCTCAAGGTATAACCAAGTCCAAGTTTCCCATGACAATCAGCTGAAAACTGTCTTTAGAACTAAATAGGGAACATAGGACTAGAGGAAAATGTCTTTTGGTCTAATTAATGTTGGGGCCATGTTTCAAATAACTATGGACATAACATTCAGAGGGATGATTGGTAAATTTGTTGTAGTATACCTAGATGATGTCATTGAGTTCTTAAATAAGAAAAGAGAGCATGTCCATCACCTCAGGAAAAAAATTTATAGATGTCGAAGGTATGGCATTTTTATTAACCCCAGGAAAACCATTTTTGTTGTAGATGAAGGAAAACATCTAGGGTTTGTTGTTCCCCGAGTAGGTATAATGATTGATCCAAAATGAAAAGAGACCATCTCCAAGATTGCCTTCTCCAATAAGAAAAAGTGTATGCAATCTTTTCTTGGAAAAATCAATTTTGTATGTAGGTTTGTTCCACTCTGAAACTATAAATCCCTTAAAAGATATGGTAAAGAAGAATGTTTAGTACAAGTGGGTCCACAAGGAGAAGGAATCCTTCATCTAAATCAGGGAAGAAATAACAAAAGCACTAGCTTTAATGAGTCTTGATTTTAATAAAGATTCCATATTATATGCGTTTGCTTATGACATTGCATTTGTAGTCATTCTCACTCAGAAAAGTGATGAAGGAGATGAGTTTCCAATTGTGTTAATGAGTTTAAGATTATAAGGGGCAAGGATGAACTATCATGAAGTGGATAAATAAGCTTTTGATGTTTTCAAAATAGTAAAACACTTCATACCCTACCTTCTTAAATCCAGAACCAAAGTGGTGGTACCTTATTCTGCAGCTAGAAATATGTTGGTACAAAAGGATTTGGGAGAGAAACGGGCTCATTGGATGGCTGCCTTGCAAGAATATGACTAGGATATTAAGCCTGCCAAAATTGTGAAAGGGAGGGGACTCTGCAAACTTGCAACTGAATTGAAAGAAACACATATCGATGAAGAAGAATCGTATAATGAAGTATCTATCACTAAAGACGAAGTTTGTTATATCCCTGCTCCTACTAACTCCTGGTACTATGAGCTGAAATATTTCCTCACTCATGGTAGTGCCCCCCCCAATATTTGGAACCTAGGAAAAGAAGAGCTCTCATACTAAAATATGCACAATACCAACTTATCAGTGGAATTCTTATCAAGAGAAATTACGATGATATTCTATTGAGATGTATTGAGAAATCATATGCATAAAAGGTTCTTTGTGAGCTGCATGATGGTAATGTTGGAGAACATTTTGGAGGAGACACTACAACACACAAAATTCTCAGGGTAGGATACTATTGACCCACCATTCTTAAAGATACTCATGCATATGCTAGAAAATGTGAGGTTTGTCATAAGTTAGCTGGAAGGGAGAAGAATCATGCATTCCCTTTACAACCCTTTTCAATTGATAGTCCCTTTCAACAATGGGGTTTATATATCATTGGGCAAATCAATCCCAATTCTTCCCAGCTTAAAAAATATATATTGACAACAAAAGATTACTTCACAAGGTGGATTGAAGATTTACCTTTGAAAACCATAAATGAGAACTGTGTGATTTTTTTCCTTGAATCCCACATCATTACTAGGTTTAGTTTTCGTCAGTCTTTAGTGTTTGACAATGGAAAATATTATTTATCACTAGAATTGACTGAATTTTCTCTTGAAAATAATATGAAAGTCAAATATGTAGCCAATTATTATCCCCGGGAAATGGTCTTGTAGAGACTACTAATAAAAATTTGATTAGAATCCTTAAGAAGACTGTGGTTGACCACCAGAGAAGTTGGCACCTAGCCTTATCAAATGCTCTTTGGGCTGATAGTGTGACACTAAAAGTATCCTTAAGGACCTCCCATTTCTTCCTAGTCTATGGTAAGGAAGTAATTTTACCTCCTAATATTTTTCTACCTTCCCTCCATTTAGCTCAATATATTCAAGAAAGTAATTGCCCAATCATTCAACAAAGGATAGAAAGCCTTCTTAAACTAGAGGAAGAAATAGAAAAGGTTAGGAGAAAGTTGCACTATCATCACGAGTTAGTCAAATGATGGTTTGATAAAAGTTTTATTGGCAGTAAGGACTTTCAGGTTGGGGACCTAGTTCTTAAATGGGACAAAAACAATGAACCTAAAGGGAAGCATTCTAAGTTTCAGTAGTTGTGGCTTGGTCCATACCAAATTCATGAAAGGATTGGACCGGAGACCTCAAACTCAAAACTTTGGAAGGGGAGATTGGGGAACTCCCTATCAATGGCCAAATCCTCAAAAAGTATTTTTCATGATCACCTATGGTGATGTAATCATGTACATATTAACTTTCTTTTCATGTTATTTTCTTTTAATGCATCTGTAAAGTTTTCACTTTTATTTGCTTTGTGTTTTTGAGCTAATTGTGAGCTCATTGCCTTTCTTTCAGTCTTATCCACCGTCGTTGTTGAATGAGAAGTTTATTTGAAATGTGAAAGATAAAAAGGAAACTTCCCCTATAAAATTGTCTTAAGTTCACTTTGAATTGGATAATCTACTCTATATTATAAAATGTGTAATTAAGGGATTCAAGATAAACAGTGGAAACCCTGAGATGATTTTTTTTTTTTTTAAATCCTGATAAACTCTCAAGTTGTACATTGGAAAAAAAATATTAGCAAAATTGAATATAAATGTGGTATAATCCTTTCCATGGTGGTACTCTCATATTAAGCTTCAAAGCTTACATGCAAACATAAAAATATTGGCCTATAGGTGTCTTTTGGGTACTATCTTCAAACTCTATTCACTACACATTAAAAGGTTGAGTCTATTATACCTTCATGTGGTAGACCCATGAGAACAACAAGTATTGATCAGGCATGTATATCAAAGAAACTCTCATATTATCCCACTTATTTCACACCCTATTTGCATAAACAATATCTATATACAAAATCTAAAAGGGTGAGCATAATATAAACAACAAAAGAAGTTGAAAGCACTATTAATAGTGTGGAAAGTACAAGAAAACCTGTCGGGCTTATGGACGGTCGTTAGTAGTGGGGCTATGCTTGTATGATGACAAATCATCTTCGTCGGGGCTATGGATGCCCGCTGGCAGCGAAGCAATGTTGGAAAAAGAGAGATAAGGAACAAACTATGGCATATAATCAGTTACAAGAAATTATTTGTGGTGTCATACCCAAGTAACGAATATGCAGGTATAAGCATAAGTTAATTAACCTCATTCGTTGGTTTACAAAGAATACTTAGAAGACTCCCAAGAAGATGTTCTT